>CABFOV010004634.1:0-14303 GCA_902141375.1 Timema poppense | reverse complement strand
ACATCCTTGTTCGTTCAACATCATCACATCGTGTCCTCAACACATAATGGACTCCATGATTATGGTGCGCTAATTCGCACCGAAACATGTCGGGATAACTAGAGTTCCTGTAACCACCATCTACACAGGAAAACTGTTATAAGGAGTAAGGGACGCCAATTCTTCAAATAAAGACTTAGATACTTGGTCATATAATTCTGTATAATATAACAATTTATTCTATAGCTTAGCTTATTATTTTTAATTAAGCCATTTTATTTGTTATGACCATGTTACACTTAGTGTTTTGTTTATATTCTTGACTTGCAGGTTTATTTGTAAATACTGTCAACCATATATTTTTTAATCCATTTTTCTAGCCCCCTTTGACTCATATTATTTTTATGTTTTTATTCAACCTATGATTGTTATTAAAATGAAATGATTTTTAACACATTAGTTATTCACTTTCCATTGTATTTAACTTTTTAGCCTTTTCTTTCTCGTTAATATTTGTATTAATAACTATCTAAGTCTTTTGTTATAATCTATCAACACTCCTTACGTAAGATTATTTTAGAATGTTTTCTAAAATGTTGTACTGTTTTATTGGTGCTGACACACATAACATAATATATATTATATATTCCCTGAATAAATAAATATATATATATATATATATATATTTTCAGGGAAAATTGTGTTTATATTAAGAAGGGGTAGGTAAGACTAAGATAAATAAGTCAATATCAGAATCAGATATGAAGAGGAAAGTGGTAGAGATACTGTTTGTCACCCAATCTGTTCAACTTATATATGGAGTGGCTGGTCAGAGAAGCGCTGGAGGGATGTAGCAAATTTAGGATAGGAGGAAAAGCAAAGTAAGTTTGTTATCTAGCATTGCTGGCCAAATATAAAGAAGAGTTGCATGGCCTAATGGAGAAGCTATTAGCGATAGGGTGAATATATAGCCTATGGATCAACATTGAGAAAATAAGTGATGGTGTTTCATAAAATTAAAATACATTAAAAATAAAAGTTGGAAACAAGAGGTTATAAAACATAGAGCAGATATGTACCTGGGGAGTCTGTTTTCATGACCACACCTGATTCACAGCACACTAAACACACAAGCTTCTAGCCAACTTATAACAAATATAAATTTGTCCACTTCTTTTGAGAGACATGAAACTCGTCACAGACTTTAAGCTTTTAGCCACCATTGTAGCAACCAGTTAATGAAATGAAGACTTGCTTATGACCTGTTACGTGATGGTATCATGAGTGTGTCAACAGTGAATTGTGAACGTAAACACCCCCAATTATGTTCTAACGCACCCAAAACAGTACTCCCTTCCTTGTTTACTAGAGTTATCATTTGCTGGTTTAAAGTTAATTAGTATAAAAACGCAATATTTTTCCTCGCGTGAAAAAGAAAATTCCCTTATTAAATAACGTAAATTGTTTAAATAAAATACTTATTTATTTTATTAGTTCATTATGTAATTGTCATGTAAATGTAATTTGTCATTTTCTTTTTAATAATTTTATATATTTCGTGAGTTAGAGGGCTGCAAAAAATGTTAATCTGGACCGCAGGTTGTAAACCCCTCGTTTAAATTAACTAAATGCAAAAAGAAATGAAGTGGATTAACAATATTGTTTATTAAGAAGAAAATGATTTAAGTTAGTTTGTAAAACCATTTCCTTCAATATAAGCTTATCACTACTCATTCTTTGATGTTTTTATAAACGGTTTCCTATGTTAGTCCATTAATCCGTTGGCATTTTAATAACTGTCTCAATTAATTAAGGCAGCATTCTACAGTGAAAATCTCTTTCAATACAGCCCGGTGCTCCCTGTGCCCACACCAATTGGATAATATTGAGAAAGGTATATTTAATAAATAATGAATACGAGCATACGTGGATGTAGCCTTGGTAGACATTCAGGAAAAAAGCATATTCAGTATATCTGGCTGTGATATAACCAAAACCTCCTCGTCACTAGCAAATAGACTAAGTCCAACGTCCATGTCAACGTGACCACCAGTGCTTGTAGACTTGCAATTAATATTATAAAATAATTTTTTCAATTGTTATTTAGTTATCATCTAATGTAATCTTTTGTTTCTATTTGTGATGTTTTAATATTACAGAAATTAAACTAGTATGACTTTTGAAACAGAAAAAATTATAGCTCTACATATCTTTAATAAAAATGCCTGCATTAATCACTTTGTATAACACGTCACACTAAAGTTTGATTGTATTATCATGACGGTAAAATCTGAGGTTGTATTGTGTAAGATTTTTGAGGTTTTTTTAAAACGGTTTCCCACTTTTCCTTATTGTAGACACGAGGGTTATTTCCTCTAAAGTTCTACCTTACTATATTCTCCTCTATTATAGAAATTAATATTTATACATGTAACTCATATAAATACTTTATAATAATTTAAAGAAATTAGCTAATTCTATTCTCTATCATTTAAAATTGCGGTCAGCCTGAACATTTAGAATTAAGCAGTGTTAAAAAAAATCTACATATTATTTAAAATGTATTAATGGTGCTGTATACCAAATGATTATGCGTGAGGCTCTAGTGTACTATTTATCTCCCTTCTAAAGGTGAAAGAACTTTCTCCTTTAAAATGTTGTTTAGTAAATCCTACTAGCCACCCATATATTGTCTCTAAATCGTGTGGTAGTTGGGGTTCATGTTTATCTTTAAGTGTTTGCCATGTTAGGGTTGTGAGGAAGGAGTGGTGAGAGGGAGAAAAGGAGAGGGGAAATGTCTTCATGGAGAATTGGCTCACTCCTAGACTCTCCTTCAGCCCTCTAAGGACCAGGCTGTAGATTTTACAACCCCTCCCAAATCTTTACCCTACTACAGGGGTAACTTGCAAGCAAACCTACCAAGCTGTAGAATAAGAATGAGCCATCCTTCATGAATAATGAAGTACTCATGACAAAACATACTATTGCATAGCCATTATGTTTTAATTTATTTTCTTAATTACAATGCCCTAGAAAAGTTTAATACGTTTTATATATTTAAAAGTAAATCAATAATGGCTCTAACGGTTACCTACCAGGTAGGACAACCATAATTTGGGCAAATAATAACTAGATATTTATTAGATTAGGTACTATTGACCAGAAGATGTATACATTGAAAATTATTAGTAATAATAATAATACAATGTCTGGGCTGCATGAATCTGTAAACTAGTTGTTGGCCACACTAGCCAGTACAAATGTGCTGTTGCCCCAGGGGATACCCGTATGTACTAATTTTACATACGATTTTGTGGAGGATGTTTCCATGTCTCGACGAGGTGAGAGTATGATGATAGTTAACACGATGTAATGGAGCCGGTGAAGATCCTATCCTAACTTAGGCCTAACTAACCAAACCCTGGGAACCCTAGGAACAATTACCCTTTCGAGGAAAATCCCCTGGTACTAGCAGGGACACGAACTTGGGACCTATAGGTCACCAGCCAGGTGCTCTGATCACTATATCACGAGGCCGATTAAAATTAATTATGAGATCATTGTACTTGTTGGATGGTCCTAGATCTATTGGCAAAATAGCTTATCGTTATTAAAATATAAAATTGAATTACTTATTATTTTGTGATCTAGATTAATACTTAAAAATCTCTCACTATATAAAATAAATTGGTTTTAGTGAGAGGTTATATTTTAGCCTCTAAGCCTGAATATTTATATAGTCCAAAATCCCGTCTTCGCCTCTAGATGGGACTGGGGGGAAAATCAGCCACACACTCTAAGATAATCATTTCGTATGCGCTAATTTACTTGAAGCTTATAGTGTTTATTCCAGTGTTTCTACCTAGCAATGTTTACTGATTGGGATTATCATGAGAATGATCAGTGAGAAAATTAGGTAAATGAATCAGCATTCTTCTAGATAGAGGAAATGAATAATATTTGTGGGGAAAAAAATTGAGACTAAATATTGGCATTATTTTTTAAGATGCAGGAACAGTAGCCCCTCTTCTTAACTTACCGGAATCCTTTGACTTAAAGGTATGTGTGTTAATAATAAAAAATTTCATGTAATATAAACAGTTGACCATCTCCACCTAAATGTCAACCGTTAATATATCAATCCTAATCCTTAATATATGTCCTGTCAGAATATGTATGCCCTTCTTACGTGTGGTTGCCTCTAATAAAATGTGGTTCTTCACTCACCCCTATGGCTGGTATCCAAGTCTATAACACCCCTCCTCCAAGGAGTAAACTATTGAAGACAAGGGTAGGATCGAGACAGTATACACAGTCAGAATGACAACTAGAATTGTTCCATTATGGTTGGTGTTTGTGAGATGTTTCCCTGAGGGGTGTTGAGGGATGCTATTTCAGTGCAAGTAGAAACGGTTGAGTACAAGAATATATAGGTTATAAGGGTAGGTTAGGCTTTGTACGAAGGAGTTTCATCATGTAGCGAGAGTTTTTACTCGATTTATTGAGAATTTGTAACTATACAGTGTGACTAAACAAACAAATGTATGACCATAAAGAATAGAGTGAGCAGATACCTATTATATTTAAGAGAGTTGATTTCAACATGCACACACACACACACCTAGGTCCACAAAAAAACACTAAAAGGACTTCCCAAATATATCTTCCTCTAATAATAATGTTTCTTTTTCTGGACAAGAGGGTATAACTGGGACTTTTAGTAATGAATTTTCACTCCCCAAGTTAATTAAATCACCACTATTTTAAAACCAATTTTTTAGGAGTGTTCGAATGCATTGTGGGATTGTTTTCCCCAATTACAACATTCATATACATAATATTTAATAACTTACCTATTATTTTATACTTATAAATGCCGAAAGTTATTTAAAATAAACTAAACATAACACATCTTAATGGAATAATACTCACTAACCTGCCTAAGAATTTAGATTAAAAAAAAAATAAACTTAACAAATCATATTAAAATATGTATATATTCATTGAACGAGAAAGATCTGAACTAAACAAACTGGTTTGCAAAACTGACCCAACTCAATGTTTGTTAGATTACATGCCGTTTCATTAATACTATAACCTTTCTATGAATGCATCGAAATTACAAGACCATCTTGAGCTCATTCTAAGCTCCTCGATAAAAAATCTCTGACCAGTTGGTAAAAAGAATTACGTTAGTATGAATACTAAACCTTAAAACACCAAATATTTAAAACCCATAGTTATTACTATTATAACAAAATTTAATGATTAAAAAACAAATTCTTTAAGTAAATAAGAAATTAAGTAGTTTCCCTTGTCGGGCGAGCGACTCATGCTGCTCTTGGCATCATTTTGGTGAAACAATACATCTTCCGTAGCAGATATTAGTTATTATTATTATTATTATTATTATTATTATTAGCACCGCGTCTTACTACCCGTTCGGGTTATACGCATATTAGTTATTCTTTTACGATCTGTATTGTCTATTTGACCAGTATTGGATGATTTCATTTAAATTCGTCTCAAATTTGTTAACCCTTAAATTAAATTTTATACTAGTCAACGTTAATACCTATTTAAGCTTTAAACATAGTTTCATTAAATTTTGCATATATTAAAGTCGTTGTATATCAATACACAATCATTTCATTATAACCTATTTTCAGATGTTAACCTTTTATTCCAAAATTATTAATTTGAATTCTTCACTTACTTAACTTGAAAATTGTTTTGTCAAGCCTATGTTGTTATCTGTAAGTTTTACAAGACTTTTTTAACGTGTTTTCATGTATTTCAGATTTATCATCACCTTTTATATTGCTAAATTGAGGATGAATTAATTTATTATATGTATAATGCTCATAACTTGACAATGTTCTATTACCATAAGTTAACCTAATTATACATTTGATCTGCAATTTCTAATTATTACGTCAATTAACTTAACAAATATATTAATCAATTATTTCTATATATTTTTGAGCCATATGTTTAAAGCAAATGTATGTTCTTTCAAAGAGGACTGTGATAAAATAAACATAAAGGTCTTGAAGCTCATAGATGGATTGGATTCAGAATACTCTTGCATTGACTCCAGTGAAATAGAAGATGAATCACCATAGAGTATATATAAGAATACCTGCTTTCTATAACACCATAAAGTATGCCCGCTCATCGCATATAACTGAAAAAGGGTGCATTGTCATGTTGATTCGAAACATGAATCTAGGCCATGGTTTATTAAATGGAGTTCGCGTGGTTGCTCAGAAAATGCACCGACATACATTGCAAGTGAAAGTGTTATCAAGGCAATCCAAGGAACAGACAATATCTCTCCCCGGGATTGAACTCATTTATGCAGATAGCAATATTCCATTCGTCTTAATACGAAATAATTTCCTCGTTCGATTAGTCTTCAAAATTACTATCAACAAGGCCAGACATTCAAAAAACTTGGCATTCATCTATCTGGATGCGCGTTCATCCATGATCAGTGATATGTTGCATTCAGCTAAGTTTCTTCAGCTCAAGATGTAAACATCCAAATATAGCCTATTATGGATCAGGGGAAAATACCTGATGGATATGAAGGATTCTTTACAATAAATGTGGTTTGCAGTAGAGTTTTAATTTAATGTGCAAAAATCAATGTATTAACTCAATTTAGTAGTATAAAGTATTTGCTATTCACTTTTATTGTTATAATCAATGTAGGTTTCAATGTGTAATCTTTATAAAAAATGCATTGTACAGCTATACTTTGCTTACACCTACTTGTGAAAATAAGCAAGAAAACCTTTAACATCAATTGCAGAATTTTCTGCACAATCCGCAAGTATGTATATATTTATTAGTACATATATAAATACATATTTAAATATTAAATACATATAGCTATATATGAATAGTGAGATAATATTTAACATCTTCAACCCTCTATCGGTCCTAAAATATAGCTGAAATCCCTTGACTCATTATGGTGTACCATGTAAGATAGCCCAATAGTGTAATCATTGAGGGTAAGTCTTCTGTCTTTGATAGTAATTAAAGTGTACAGTGTACATGTAACTACCATTTTAGTTACCCGTAAATACTAATCTGTCGAACTGTGCAATATATCATAGTGTTGGACATAAAAACCAACTCACCTTTAAATGTTTAAAAGTACAAAACATTTTTTTTTATCTTGTTAGACCACGCACTGAAAAAAAGAAGTTGAAACCATGTATTTCTGTTTCTCCCCCACCTAGGGGTGATTTTAAATCCATGTAATAAAAGTCCTAACTCTCTTCGGGGAATGGGGAATCAATGGTCCACCAAAAACGGTCGAGCAAAGATTGGATGACCAGAACCTGCAGGGTTTTTATATGTGTATGGACCAAATCGCTACCCGTGTTCAATAGCGGGTAAAGTAAAATGCTCGCCTTCCTCCCTTTCCTCTTTTGGCTACGAGCAATAGTATTCAGACGTGTGTAGAGGTTCTGTTCAACAATTTTGTATGAAAACGACCTAAATACAGTTTAGTTTTCTTTCATTGGACGGCAAACCATTTTTGCTCTTATGCAATAAGATTTTTTTTTTAGATTTGGTGATGGTTAAACTATCCTTAACTTGACATTATCCTTAACATGATATTAAAATTTTCTTGAGTCAAATTATTATAGATAACTATTGCAATTGGTTTTATTTTTTTCCTGTTGAAATATGTCTAAACGAGATCAATACATTAGTTTTATAGTTTATTTGATTTTTAGTCTTAAAAATGCATTTTATTTTGTTTTAGACTAATTAAATTTAAACAAACTCTTTTATTGAAATAATTTCTTGCATTAAAACATTAAACAAGACGCTTACAAATGAACGAAATATAATATTTTTTGCTCAATAAAATAATGGCAAAAGTGATAATATAAAACAAGATTTTATAAGAAGTGTGCCCGCATTTTCCTGGAGGGAGAGTGAAAACCAATTTTGGAAAAATTTATCAATACACCCGATCGAGATTTGAACCTCTATCTCCCCGTAATAAGCAGTTTAGTTTACTGCGAAAGTAGTGCGTTAGACCACGAGGAATCAAATGCGGTTTGTATTATATTAATATAAGCCTATAATCACGTCTCTGATGTAAGCTACATTATGAAGACTTAGTTCAAAAATAAAGTTGCGTAGTGGCAATATCCAATTATACAAATCTAACTATAAATTAAATCTCACTATGATTGTATGGTGTAACCAATTTAATACGTCCATTTATAAATACTCATAGATAGTAATTAAATCTAAGTTTTCAAATAATCTTTGTTTCTAATCATGGTCAAATACGTGATAAAAGTAATTTTATCGTAATTTCAAACAACCAAAAATATCATTTAATGTTAGTTGACGTCTTTACTTGTTTGATAAACACCAAAATAACTATCAAAGATAAAGTTAGATTATAATTCAAACTCTAATATTATTAAACTGTAATGCAGTTGTTGTCATGGAGCAAAGTAATTTCCAGCGATGTTTATCTATATACAAGACTCTGTACACAATCTGGAATACATACTTGTATCTCATCTAGAACGTGAATACCAGAATGGATCCCACGGTGTATTGCTCTTTAGTAAGGGCATGACACTGGTTGATAGCGATCGACCTAGTCCTTGATCTAAGGGAAATTTCCTGTAGATTAAGTGACCAAACTAACTATATTAGATCATAATCAGTTATTTTATAAGAAAATAAAATAGCTTTATAAGAAAATATACATTTTATATATTCAATTCTTTTTTATAAAAGTATGAAGACATAATTATTTGAGAAAGGTTGATTTTAATAAATTATTATAAGAGGTTTAAAAAAAACACCAAAAGTATGCTCGAGAAACGAAGGGAGATCACGGGAATGTTGGTCAATCGGGACCAAGAAATGTTGCTGATACCTGATCTATAGTTTTAAATTGAATCTCCTTAAGGAAGAGTATGATAGATTTTGATAAATTACCTAATAATGACTTAATATAGTTCTTTATATTTTTGGGGGTAGTGTATGTCATATATGATTATTTATATGGCTAAGAGGGGCAATGAAAATACTTGATCTCAATTTTGAGCCATGCTACCAACTTGGCTTTATGGCTTAATGGGAGGTTCATGTATCTAACGTGGAGTCCATTGGGTTTACAGAAAAAGGGGGGCAGTATGGTGTGGTGGAAAGGCTTAGACTATTTGGCAAAGATTCAAATAGCCCTTTTTTACTACCACTTTCATGCAAAAAGGGATAGTTGAGAGGACTAAAAGTAGAAGCAAAGAAGAAGTTTGTGTTATCCTCTTTTGGCTGTTCTCCCAAACACCAAACATACATATTGGTGCATAAACAGGAAGCTTCCTTCTTACGTGACTTTTTTCCTACTTTTTCATAAAATTATGTTGGGTGAATCTTTCCCCCATTTCTGTACAAATCTTTTGGAAATGTTCTCTTATAAATTTGGAAAAGTATTCTTTGCTTGTATTACTAGTTTATTATTTATTTTTTAAATGGGATGCTTATTTTTCTTGGTTTTATTCTCAATATACAAAGGGAGATACCCATATTATTTTATAAAATAAAGTTTATTTAATTTTAAAAAGAAAATTTCTTCAGGGAGAAAATTATATACTATTACTCAAGTATTTTGTGGTAGTAAGATTAAAATGATGAAACAATATGACTAACTAGAAAAGTAAATCTACTTTAATGAAATTCACTAATTTACTAACGAAAGGTGATTAAAAATTGAAATAAAAGCTTGTAAATAGCCATTTAGTCTTGCAAGGAAAATTAAACAATTCTTTTTACTGTTCAAATAAATATATAGGTAGACCCATTCCAATTTCACAATTTTTAGTATATTTTTTTCCGACAACTCCTTATAAATTTATCAATTATATAATATAAGTAGTTTATGCTTATATTTGATATATATTTCTAATTTAGTACAATCAAAGCTCTCATCTATACAAGAGAATTGCTATTGGAACAAATTGAATACTGTTGTGTGGCTAGAACGATCAATATTCATTCACAGGTCATGCAAAGGTTAGAAAATCATCTCAACTCTAGGAAAATACCAGATATCCAATAGGGGTAGCTATTGCTTTCCTGGTTCCTCAAAGTTAGATATTAGGAGAATAGTTTTTTTAATATTTTAGTACTCTGAACTAGCTGTATATTTACAATTATTATATTAATTTCTTAACATTTATTTTAACATGTATGTCTGTTCCATTTAAACATTATTTAACTAGCATACAAATCTACTAGGTTAATAGACCGCTATATAAATATTTTAAATTGCTATTTAGAAGATATTAAAAACATGTTTTTACAAGTATAATATTTTAACTTATTATTCATTGGTGGTCATTATGAGATTATAATGGCATATCGAATATATTTTGATTAAATAGCTATCAAACTAAAAATAGCACTAATTATACATATTTTGGGAAAGACTGAAAAGTAGATTATATCTTTGCTGATGTTTTATGGAATTCTATGGTGAGAACACTATTCAGGTACTCTTATTGCTAAACCCTTCCTTCACCTCTGACAAGACATCTTGTGAATGTGGGGAATGGCAGGCCTCGACCGTGGCTCAGATTCCACGTTAAATTGTAGGTCCTTCATTTCATCTCACAATCACCCTACCATTATCACATTAGCGTAAGTGCGTATAACCCGAACGGGTAGTAAGACGCGGTGCTAATAATAATAATAATAATAATAATAATATTCAGGTACACACTTATATATTAAATATACACAAAACACTAAGCGAAAACATAATGTTAGTTTTGCACAGGACAGAACAATAAGGCATACACAATATGTTTTTGGTGAAAAATACTGCATAATATAAGCTATACAAAAAAATGTGTAGAAACAAAACCAAAGTTTAGTGGAACACAAAGCCCGATCTGTATTTATTAGGAGACTCTACATTTTATATTTTATATTTTATATGGCCCTATAAATATGCCTTTGAGTGCCATACATTCTTAAATTTGTATCAGATGCACATTTTTATAATTTTAATTACATTTTATATATTGTAAAATAATTAAAGGGTTTTTATTTAACTTATTTTATTGCACTAGTAACTTGAAAGTCAATCTTAGTATTTCAAAAGAAAGCCGATTATCCCTATATCTAACTAACAGGATTAGGTGTTAGAAGAATTTATCTCTCTCTTCTGTATCTAGGTATTCCCACTTGTCACTTCCAATTAAATTAATCAGTCAAACCCTCTAAACGAATTGGTAATTTTAAAAAGGTCTAGTTTCTACAAATTTTACACGAGAGAGAATTTTATGTATTGGGGGCCGTAGCTCTAGAATTGTGTTTTTAGAAAGGAATGCTAACATATATAATACATAGAAGATTTTTAAAATGGAGTTATTGCTTGAAATGTGCGTTGTCCTTTTACAGTAGTATTCAAAAATGAAAAAAAGAAGATTTAGGTAAAAAGTGGAATCATGGCCTTTTAGAAATGAGCATTCAAGTGGTTCTAGTTTCTTACATTCGCACTACATGTTCTCTCCACCATAATATGCTAGATTGTATTACTATAACTATGTCTGGTGATGATAACGTGGCTTCTAACTGATAATTACGTAACCTCCCCCAATATACCTAATCTTTATCCATTTTATTCATATTATTTTTAGGTGCTTAGTTTACGAACGCCTTAAATTTCATCTCGTCAGGTTCCGTAGGGTCTGATTTTCATAAGAAGCAAATTATTAGATAACTGTAAAATTATGTTGCGACAATAGTGTGAGTAAAATTTATACAATTTTTGTGTCTGTATTTTTTATCTCTAATTAATTAATAATGTAAAGATAAATTATGCAGTTATCATTAATTAAGTGTTATTAGAAGAATTTTATAACTTTTTGATTAGTAGATAAACTGAAATATTCTTCTAAATTTGTAAATTTGAGTGGATTTAGATCAATGTTGTTAGATGAAAGTGTGCTTCATATAAAAATCCTGGTTTAACTTAGGAGATTAATTATTACAAATTGATCATTGTTATATACTATTCTAAGATGGCATTGTCATTATAATATAATAGGTAAAAAAACATTAAATGGTTACTTTTATTTATTTTGAGTTGTAAATCACATATGAAGCATATTTTTCTATGTTTTTATACTAATAGATTTTTAAAACTAGTATAATATATTAGAAATGACATCTGCTCCTTCCCCTCACATACGATTTTTCATTTATCACTTAAGTTTATACCAGGATATGTATTATTGAATGTATTACGTTCGGGTTAAGCTCTAAGAAATTGCAAAATAATTCTATACATAAAGGAAAACACGTTATTCATTCATTGGTTTCTTGAACTTTAAAACACCATTTAACAATTTTGACGTTTAGATCTCGATTATTTTTGAAGTCATCATGCCAATAATGTTATAAATAGTGAGTACAATTGGTCTTTAAGAATGTTTTTCATATGTATGTAAATACATGATACGGCAAACCGCACAGACTTTCTCCCACCCTTATTTTAAAATATGCATTTACTAAAAATGCGAAAGATTTGTGAAATAATAGATCTATACATTGTTGTAGAAACACTGCAACAAAGATTATAAATGAAACAAAATTCGCTGTTACTTAAGATAAGGCATTAGGAACTAAAAACACCGTTACAGAAAGATTGAAAAAAGAGAAATATCTTTCAACAAAGCGTACAAGAATCTAATTAATTTTCAAAGACATGAATAAAAAGAGTATATATTTGCTTATAGCTTAGAAATAATTCAATAAAAACATATTTCAAATAAAATGTTTTTATCTTTAAAAATAGTGGTACCACAACTTTACAATGATAAATTATTTCGTATTTCATATTATTGAAAATAAATGATGATAAATAGGAAATTTCTCCCAGGTAAATTACGCTCAAAGTCATTTTCATGAGGAAATGAAAACTGCCATCTGGTTTATAATGATAAACAGTGGCTATATATAAAATTTAATCAAAATCATTAAAACGATTGTTGAGAAAATAGATTTTTTTTCTCTTTTTTGCCTTCAGTAAACTACCCTTAAATTTAAGGTTGGATAAATAATCCCGAAAACCACTCACGAGGCCTAATGAAAACTCCGGATATCAAGTTTTAGCCCAATCAGTAAAATAGTTTCGGTTCTAGTCCGGGGTACAGACAGACGGTATCACGAAAACTATTTTTTTTTCGTTTATTTAAAAATTTTGGATGATCACAATACTTTCTCCCTTTGAAGTGTCAAAAGAAAGTTAAAAGTCTGATAAAACTTGCTTAGACCTCTATGCATAAATTTTGTAAAAATAACTAAGCTAGGCCTATTGTGAAAATCTTAGTTGTATTTAGAATTTTTGAGTTCTGGAAAAAACCTGACTTCCCTCCACTCCTCTTTTCCTTTTAATCATACCTTTACATTTTTATAAGGTTTTAGGTACATTAACCTTATATAATGGGACTCGGATACAAGGTTTTATTGAATACTAGAAAAAACAATTGAATCTAAATCTAGAATAATGGCATGTTATTGTGTAAACATAGGTCCCTCACTCCCCCGTCCAACAAGCTATTGATAAATAAAATAAAGCCGTAACGCATTGCTTGACCAAATTATATATTGTTTTGAACTGGTTTTGTCAAAATTGGATAAGAAATCACAAAGTTAATAGCCAATCAAAATTATTTCGTTTATTTTTTATTAATACACATTCCCTTCCCATGCGTTGATGAAAAAATATACCGTCATGCACTGCTTGACCTAACTATAAATCGTTTACAACTGGTTTTATCAAACATCGGATAGGAATCAATAAATTTAATAGATGGACAAATTCTCGGTCATTTTGTGTTATTACATAATGTTATATTCTTAAGCTGAGATAACGTCCCACTTAGCTTGTCATTTATATAAAATACGTCAAGCAATATCTTAATAGTCACAAATTAAGTTTAAATAACTATCTAGGTCTAACCCAATTATGTGGTTGAATGGTGTAAGACTCTCAGGCGAGAATCTGATAATAAACTTGATATCCTATTAAACAGGGAAACTAGGGATCGAGTCTGGGATTGGCTAACAAAGGGCGTTTGTTATTAAATGGTTTTCTACTCATCCTTTACGAATATCTGGGTACACTTCCTCTAAATTAACCTCCCTCATGCCTAACACATTAGTTTAATGAGTTAATATGCGTACATCATACTAATATTATAAAGAGGAAAGGTTTGATTTTTTGTTTGTTTGTTTGTTTGTAATGAATAGGCTCCGAAACT
>CABFOV010004633.1:0-50478 GCA_902141375.1 Timema poppense | reverse complement strand
AGTGTGCAGACATCTTGTCATTGTAATGTTGTTAAGGTGAGCAAATGAACAATTGGTTGTTGAATGGTTGATGGTGGTAGAGAGTGATAAAGAAAAAGTGATATCTTTATATGGCTGATATGACAAAGATAAGTGAAAGATCAGCTGGTGTCAGTACATTTTAGTGCAAAAGTGTACCAAGATGTATCTATGGGATAGAGTAAAGGTCAGCCCTATATTAAGAGCTGCACTCAAAATGGGAATGGAATTGAAAGGGTACATAGTGGAACCTTGTTTATCTTACCTAATTGGGATTGTGTGTCATCCGGATTAACCAAAATCTGGATAATCCGGAAATTATAGGAAAAATGCATCAAAATAATATATACTACAACAACCACCATTTTCCCAAAAGCAGATTATTCAACATTTGAAACATGTTACAGCCACTATTAATTCATAAAATGATGTGTGTGAAATAAAGCGCATTAAGCAAAATATAAGATAAAATGATATAATTGACCCTCACAGTGGACATAATTAAATTGGCGAGTCATAATCGTAAAGTTTTTGTCAAGTTATGCAAAAACAAGAGTAGGTATTTAATTGTGAACTAAATAATAAGTGGTAATTTAAACATGTTTAATTACATATTAAAACAAATTCACCTAAAATAACTACTTAATCAATCATTAGACTGGATGGAAATAGGACCCGTTGGAATACAAAAACTTTTATAAAAATAAAACACAATTAAGTATATTACTGAATGAAAATCAGTTAGAGTTTTTATATATTTTCCCTGCTCAAGTAAAAACCTTTCATTTTTGGGATATAAACATTAATTCTACCACAATAGATTATTTTTCCAAAAAACTTTGTGGGCCACAAAGGTAGTGTACAAAAATGTTAATCAGAGGCCTATGAGTTTTAGCATAAAAAATAAAATATATTGTTTGAAAGTATGTGTCAGTTATGTTATAAATGAATAAGTCCTTTAGAATAAACCTAAGCTAACTAAATAGAAGATGTGTGAATCCCATTTGTTTGGATGTAATTCGGACACAAACAACTCAGATAAGTGAATGTGAAGGTTTTCTAAAATAAATTTTACTTGAGATTTATTCTCTTTTAAAATTAGGTCATAAAGACATAGATAGTATGAATTATTTAATAAATGTAATAATTCTTATTGATTTTAACTTCAAAAAGATAATAAATCAATTTATCAAGCAATGCCCCCTAAAAACATCAAATTTAAATTTATTTCTAATATTTTTAAGATAGTCAACTTTTCCCAGATAAAATTCAAACAAAAATATTTAAATTAGAGCTCTACAAGAGTACCCTACTCATATTCCAAGCTTCTAGCTAAGCTATAAATATTCAAGCTCGAGCTTGAATGATTTATGGGCTCAAATTTTGAGCTCCTTGAAAAAAGTTATTTCAATGTCTTGTATTGTGTCTAGTCTTTGTGAATTGATGGGTGGGGGGATAGGAGGGGGGGAGAGAGAGGAAAAATCCAACAAAGAGGCAAAGAGGGTATTCTACAGCTTGCTATTGGAAGGTCAAGGTCAGCAAATGAGTAAACTGGAGTTGAATTGGACAGAGTATGAGGTATAGATGAAGTAGATATAGAATGGCATCTATCTTAGAGCAAGACTGTATAAAGTACACCTTTATGCAAATGTACACTATGTCAATACTAAAAATAGTTAATGTTTAATTTCTCTCTTTGGCAGGTTGTCGGAACCAAGTGAATAGCTACACCTCAGGTAGACAGGGATTTAATGGGGTTGTTTAGACAAGAAAAATTGCTAAATCTGTATATTCAAAACTATATTCATGATTATTTTTTAAACTGTCTTTAATAGTATTTAAATGATTCATATTTAATATTTCTGTATACATCACTTTATATTTAAAAATTAATCCTTTAATTTCATATTATCATCATCATTATTTTAACTATTATTGCTTGATTATTTAGTGATTAAAAAACAATGTATACCATACTTTTATTAAAAATATCCTAGTTACATTTCATAAATAACTTTCTTTTTTACCTAACTAAATTTTAATATAATAGGTTTATTAAACCCAAACTCAATACAAGTCGATATTCGGGATCTTCATGTAAAGATTGCTTATTCATTTCTATAAAATCCGGTGGTTAAAAAAAGAGAAATATTCAAATAATAATAATTATCATTGCAAGACATTCCTCTTCAAAACAACTTGTTTAATTAGAGTACTAGCAAATAATTTAAATAAATTAGAATTTTAAAAACTATCCATATTATTTACAGAAGTATAGTTTAACAAACTAATTAATGCACAAAAAGCACTTCACCTGGTCCACAATGGGTTGCATCAACACATCAAATCGTTCCTTGTTAATGAACTTCTGTCGATCATACATAAACACACCATGGAGAGTTTTGAGGATTTGTTGTAACAAGAGGTCGGCCTTCGTTTTGGCCAATTTTCCCGAACCAAAGTACAGCGTGTCTGATTTAGCCAAATTATTGGCATCCAGTAAACTTGCAGCATTCTTCAAGAAGTGTCCAGCAAACAACACAAAAAGACCTTTCAAATGTTCAGCTATACTGCTTGATAACCTAAAATAAATACAAAAGTTCAACAATACAACTTAATCAGGGTGGATATAAAACGTGTATTATAAATATAAAATTCGCTGACTATTCCAGGTTTTCCAGAAAACATTGAGAAACATTCCCGACTTCAACTCTTTACAGTTTTTCTTGGTGAATGGAACATTTTTTGTTTATTACAATGATAACAAAATTTAAAAAACAATCCTAAGAGATACTTAACATGAACAAACCTCTAAGTTGATTTCAAAATTTAATGTTTTAGGTATTATTTATGTAGATGTGTTATAAAACAAACCCTGCACAACCACATAATGTTAGTGAAACGATTATTATCTAGAACAGGGTCTCCAAACTACGACAAGCAGGCCACATCTGGCTCACCCCAAGATTTTATCAAAAAACAAATTAATTGTTTTCCTTCATTATGTATTAACCGCGCAGTATATTTAACATGACCAATTCTTGTCTGCAGACATGCTTCCCTCCATGAAATCAAGCCAGAGTGCTGCAGTAATTTATACCTACACTTTCAGTCACAGACACCATATGATTAAAGAACCCAAACCACAGTGTAAGAGACAGATGGTGTCACTCATACCTACAAGAGAATGGCTTGTGACAATCTTTAAGTAATTCCAAGTCTTCCAGCAGAGGGCTATAAAAGGAAAGTCACAAAAGATGCTATATAATTATTTTGACTATTTATTATAAATATATATTAATATAAATTGATTCATTTACCAGAGAAGAGAATCAACCTCAATCACGTTTATCAAATATTGACTGGCTTTGGGAAGTGCCATTTTTTGCATGTGTAACCGATCATATGAAACGATTGAATCTTCAGTTGAAAGCTGAAAAACTTTTGATTTGTGATCTACTCGCACATGTCAAGGCATTCCGGGAAAAATTGATGCTACTTGAAGAACAGGTGATGTTCATAATTTGACTCATTTCCAATGTTGAGAAAAATTTAATGAAGAACATGAAGAAGAATTTTCTTCATTTGCATTATAATTCCTTGCTGACTTCAAAAAAAAATTTTGGGTACAGTTTTCTGACCTTGGTGGAAAAACAGATGAAATAAAGATGTTTTAAAATCCATTGGACTGCAGTGTTGAAAGACTATCAAGTCAGTTTCCAATGGAAACTATTTATCTTAAAAGAGAGGACATGCTAAAACACAAGTATAAAAGAAATCTGATCCAATTTTATAAATCTTTGTAGACTAAGTAGTTTCCGAATTTGAAGCGATTTGTCTGTGGAGTTGCGTCAGTTTTTGGTAAAACCACTTG
The DNA here is from genome assembly GCA_902141375.1 of Timema poppense. Classification (NCBI taxonomy): domain Eukaryota; kingdom Metazoa; phylum Arthropoda; class Insecta; order Phasmatodea; family Timematidae; genus Timema; species Timema poppense. Next base: position 46,586 of record CABFOV010004633.1, on the reverse strand, counting down.
TGTGAACAAAAATTCTCAAGAATGAAATATGTAAAATCCAACTATTGAGCAAATGTATCCGATAATCATTTGAAGTCCATTCTAATAATGGATAACTTAAGCTTGAAACCTTAGTTCAGCAATATTTTAAAATTAAAAAAAAAAGTTCCATCATTTCCATTGATCTTGCTGTGCAAAACTTCATGGTTTGTTAGTTACGATTGAAATTTCCCATTCCTATCCCAGAGTAAACATGAATGATTTTCTGTTTCTTGAAAATATGAATGTCTTGCTGCCTTCCTTTTTTATGGTTACATTTCTCTTACATTCTGAATAATAGCATGCTGATTTATCCATAAGGATTAAAATAAATGTTATTTATTCATTTATGAAACAGATTTTTTTTTTTACTCTGGCTTGCAAAAATATGTAAAATATGTTAAGTGACCCACATACCAAAAAGTTTAGAGACCCCTGATCCAGACAAAAAATTCCCTAACTTTTCCAGGTTTTCCCTGTTTGTAGCCACCATGCAAATTATTGATACAGATAGCAGTGTGCAGTAGGACACACAGCACAAGAAAGAAGCATATAAATAGAATTACTCTTTAAGTCAGAGAAAGATTTCACAAGGTTTGTTGATTAAACAGGTTGATTAACAAGAATTTTTAAGCAATTATTAGGCTTATTGAGCGAAATGTCCTTCAAAGGATAGCCAGATGTTTTGATTAAAATTTAGTGATAATTTTTTAAATAGTAATCATTCAAGTTAAGAGAAACAAGATAGCCAGTACACTTACCCGAGTAATTAATGCATTAGTATAAGTTGTTGAACACACACACAACCAAACAAGTATTTAAACACTAGCTTTCACAAGCAACAGGTTGCTTTTTCCTTAAGAAGCTGCCTGTGGAAGAACAAAGTTAATGTTTGGATATGTATTTGTTTGTGTTACTGTATTGTCTCAACAACTTATATTTGTTTCCACTTTTAAGGTCATTCGACAATAAACGTTTTATTACACAATTTTAACAAGTGTATAATAATTATAAGTTATAAATTGTGTTTCAATTATTTCAAGTTATTAGGGTCCATGAGTTATAAAAAATCAAACTTATTATTTTATTCTTTTTGCGGGCCATTATTAAGGGAAAGTAACTAGTTGTTTAGTATAAATATATCTACTGAGACAGCTGTGATCTATTCTATGTGTAATTAATTATATTCATTAGCACTAGGTGTCAGCACCACATTGACCCTTCTCCCCAAATGGCTTTGGGCTACCTATTTACTTTTAAATAAACAAACATATACTCTTTAACATTTTAAAATTATGAATATATTCGAACTTAACTTGAACTCAGGTGCTCTTAGGAATATTCGACTCGAATGAAAAAACCCAAGTTCGCAAACCCCTTATATTCGGATTTGATGATAAAATGGAGATTCAGATTCGTGGAATTGTGGATTCAACCCAACTCTAATCTAAATAAAACGAAAATTACCTGTAAAATGTGATGGTACGGTCCTTGTGTGACTCACTGCTGGTCGCCCAATGGAACAGTTTGAAGTAGAGAGGCCTAAAGGATGATTCAGACAGTTTGAGCACAAGTGCCACTAATGCATCCACAATGTGGCCCTCCACCAGAGCCACAGCTTCAAGACCTTCTGAACTGTCTGAGCGGAATTGAAGTGCTTCTAGAAAGAACGTGATGAGATAGGGTTGATGGTGTACTCGCTCTTCAGGACTCATGGCAGTAAAACTGTCGGATAAGATATGTAACAGTGGTCCTATCGCTGCATGTTGATTATTTCGCAGCAGTTGAGAAAAGCACGTAGACACGGCAGGGACCAACACTCGTGGAGAGAGGGATGTTGAAATTTTCTCCCTGAAGTAGAGATGGGTAAGATAATACAACAAATTTAGAAAAATATATATTCTAAAAAACGTCGTTTATATTTTGTTAGTACCACACTTTGGTGTCAATGAGCTGGAAAACCACTTAATGATGTTATATAACAAGAAGAGTGAATGAATTTTAGTGAAATAAACCAGCATTCAAATAGAGAAGGATTGGGGAACTTTTAATGTGAGAAAAACCATTCAAGTGCACTTGTTTTATAATTCAATTGCTCCCTGAACTTATTGAGTAAGAACCGAACATAACAATAACTCTGAAGGTGTGAGCAGTTGGGGGCCATCATTAACATATGTAAGGTTTTTTTATTGGGGGAGGTACGAGGGGACATAATCCATCTTGGATCAGGTTTTTTATCAATGTAAATGATGAGACAAAATCTACAAAAAAAAAATCTTTGGTGGTAAGTAAATATTTTTATTTTAATAAAATGAATAATTTGTATTATCTGAGTATCTGTCATGAAAGATGTGCAATATCTATTGCACGCAGAAGTCTAAAATATTAAAATTAGTAGCCCTTGTGCAATACAATATGCACTTCAAGAATTTTAATAATTGTATTGGATTCTTTTAAATTTATTATTATTATTATTATTATTANTAAATGATGAGACAAAATCTACAAAAAAAAAATCTTTGGTGGTAAGTAAATATTTTTATTTTAATAAAATGAATAATTTGTATTATCTGAGTATCTGTCATGAAAGATGTGCAATATCTATTGCACGCAGAAGTCTAAAATATTAAAATTAGTAGCCCTTGTGCAATACAATATGCACTTCAAGAATTTTAATAATTGTATTGGATTCTTTTAAATTTATTATTATTATTATTATTATTATTAGCACCGCGTCTTACTACCCGTTTGGGTTATACGCACTTACGCTAATATGTAATGGTAGGGTGATTGTGAGATGAAATGTAGGACCTACAGTTTAACGTGGAATCCGAACCACGGTGGAGGCCTGGCATTCCCCACATTCACAAGATGTCTTGTCAGAGGTGAAGGAAGGGTTTGGCAATCAGATAAATCTGTGCCGGGAACGAGGATTGAACCCCGGCCATCAGCACAGAAGTCTGACACCTTACCCCTAGACCGCCAGGTCACCTTTTAAATTAATTAAAAATTGGTTCGGAATATATAAAATGGAGAAGTTTTTTTTCTGTCTGTTTGAAGAAAAAAAAGTGTTGCTAGGGATAGCCACGCAATCTATTGCATAGTTATTCCAGAAAACACCAGGTACTTCAGCTAGTTAATTATAAATTTCTCTTACATTAATTTGTTTAAAAATGAGGTGGCCCAATGGCTAGATAATTTTATAATAAATGAAATTGATAAAACTTAATAAAAAGGAATAATACACTACTAGGAATAAATTTGATGAAGAAAACCCACCTAGGGAAAGAGGAAAAATGTGGGAAGAATCCAATGCACAAAGGTGACATCTCCTTTCTTTCTTCTGTCTTCTATAGTAGAAGTAGTCACACACACATTTTAACACAAATAGAATAATATTTCGGCATTGTTGGCTTTATTTTTAACACAAATAGAGTAATATTTCGGCATTGTTGTTTTGTGTTATTTGTACTTTCTTCTTCTTTGTTTTTGATAAATGCGACAATGCCGAAATATTAATAATATTAATATTATTTCTCATTTTTAGAAAATTGAGTTAAATGATTTGCAGTTCCTCCTAAGGAATCCTGGTATAAAGGAACATGTGTCAAGGACTTGAACAACCACATTTTAGTTTGAGAAGGTTGAATCTATACATTTTATCATTTCAACTTTCTTACTTTACAAAACTTTGCTTTTTATAGAATTAGAAATCATATCATGATGATTTGAGTCAGAATAGCCAGTATGGTAAATCAAAACAAAGATGGAATGATTTTTTTTATAATTGTCCTATACAGAAAACTTTTCATCTGGTGTTTAAAATATTTTATTTGGATTTCATCTTCTTGAATTATTGTGTTACACACACAAATTGATTAGTTTAGGCTGCGGTCACTTTGGATGCACGCTTGCGCAAGTATTAGGTTGCGCAAGCGTGTGCAAGCAGCTTGCGCGTGTACTAAGTGGTCACATTGGCTGCAACTAGGTGCAAGTAATCACTTCCAGCGAGCTGTCGAGATGGAGTCATCGGACGAAGAAGAATTTGTGTTGGAAAATGGTGTGTTGAAATTTTTAATGATGGATGAAGAGCCATTTAGGGACGAATGGGTTAACGATTATTTTAAGAATAGAGAGAAAGATGGAGAATATAGCGAGTTCTAAAAACTGAAATTCAGTGTATGCTGGCTAATGTAGACGTGATTCTGAAATGTCTGTGTTTGTTGCATAAAATTGTTATTGATAGATAAGACAGTGCAGAAGTGGATAGTTATGTTGCACAAAACCAAACACATCTCCTTCGAGACTACCGGCCAAATGATGACTTGCGTAGATACAATAGAGCTACTGAAAAGGCAATTAAAATCAGAGATGTTTTTAAACATTACTTCAATACCAAATAACCCAAACATTGTTCAAACTTTCATAGGCTAACTACTAATAATGAAGCATAACTATTCAGTAGGTAATTATATTATTTTGTGATTTTTGTGATAGTTAAAACAACAATAATTAAGTTGAAATAAAGTTTTTTCAGCGTTTTTCAAATATATCATTATTTACTTGGAATATCCAATATGGTTCCTATCCCCGCCCACAGTTTATTTATAATGTCTCTGTTGCTATGGTTCTTAAAAGAGGCATCCCAGATGGTCCTTCTTGCTTCAACGCATGTTATTAGCATATATATTTCCTTCGTAAACACAAACACAAACGCCCAAGAACAAAACTATCACCTCTTGAAAATAAGGGAAATAAAATAACTCTCACGTCGATACAGCAAGCGTGCATGAAGAAACAAATTTATTTGATCCGCGGAAAGCTTGTACAAGCTTGCGCATCCAGTTCGCACTCAGTGTGACCAGCTCGGGCGCGCCACCATGGGTTTAGATGGATTCACTCGAATTTTGTTTCTTGATGCAAGCTTGCGCACGCTCGCACATACAGTTTACTTGCGCAAGCTTGCATCCAAAGTGACCACAGCCTTAAGTCAATGTTCTATGGTAGTTTTAGAGTATTAAATTTGATTCAAATTTCTATTTTAAATTTAAGCATGTTGAGATAAAAGAAGATGAAAATTATGATATTCTAATGTTAGCCTGTGTGTGTAATTTTTTTTGGAAAAAACAATTTTTATCAATATCAAATGTTAAAAAGGAAACACGCATTAAGCTTGATTCTAATTTAATTTTTAGTTACAAAAAGGTTAGGTCTATAAATAGCAATTTCAATTATTATTTGAGATTAAAATTTTATTCTTGTGTTTTTAAATATACACCACATCTTAGTATCCATTCAGACCATATGGATAGATTAATTACGCTAGAGGGTCATTACGTGTCAACTCGACAGAGCTGCAAAACTGACCCCCTTCAATTTTGATGAAATTTGGCTATGTTATTGGCAATATAAAGATATGAAAAAATATATGGATTTCTAGCCCTCTAACTTTACCTGAACAAAAGTTACAGGTGATCAAAGTTTACCAAAACTTATAGAAATTCGTTGTTCCAAACATATTTTATTGGCTGTAAAATGAGTTATATGAATCATAGAGGCCTGAAATTATTCTCATTTTAAAGCTCTTTTTATTCTCTTTAATTTAATATGCAACAATAAAATATTACTTAAAAATGTTATCTCGCAGGGTTTTTGTAATATATCAAATTTAAATTTTTCAAAGACTTTTTTTTATTAAATAAAAAAACCTAAGATGTAAGGAAGAGGTTTGCCAATTTTTATTTTGGGACCTCCATGGGATTATGAGTTGTATGAAAACACAATTATAGTCGCATATTGGTTTTACTAAAATATGGCTTTACGCACACGCACTCACACACACACACTAAATTCTCACCTGTATTAAAGGTCTCATCAATTCTGAATATACATTGAACAAACACTATTGTGTGTAGTCATAAAACCATAATTCTATGAAATAATCTAGAATTTATCAGCATTTTAAAAGTGTGTTACTTTAAAACAAAAATATTTTTGAATAAACCTATTCTTATAAAAGGAAATACCTACTTTAAAGTCTGTTCTTTATATTTATTGTCATCCTAAAGATGTTTCTTTGCTGCTCTTTGTTTGAGAAACTTTTGTATCACTTAATGAACTTCATGTTCTGGCAAATTATAGGTTTGACCCATTTGTGTCAGATAGCTCACCTTACTCAGTATCGTTTCCGCTTCTTAAAATCCAAAGTTCATCTGACTTGGTTGAGCATTTAAATGAAGGGGATGGTCCAGCAGGGTGAAGAAATGTTAATTTTACTCAATTTTTATCATTCTTCTCCAAAACATAGCTAAGTGCCAACTGTTCATCATAAATTGCAACTACACAGCCATTAATTTCCCTCAATAACAGTTTATACTCATTCAATAGAAATTCATTCTTCTGATGAAGTTGCAAATGAAAATGGTTTGACAAGAATTTTTCTTTCTGAAAGTGGAATAAAGGTGTGTAACTTTTGAGTACCAAGAATAGGTCCAGCAGTAGCAAAACGTGATTTTAGTAGCTCAAATCTCTCATAGTATTCTTACTGAAGTACAAAAGCAAAACTTTATTCCTGTAACATTTGTTTTGGCCCACTCAAACAACTGGCGTGGTGTGGTCTGGCCAATGTACGGTCTCTGAAGACTTGACCTTGCTGCTAACCTTTTCACAGTGCCGCCAACACTATGAGCAGTTTCTGGAAAATGCCATTTTGCAGCAATACCAAAGTCTTCTTGATGCAGGCAGAGGTTAAGAAAGTGTTTCTTGTTTTGTATTAAGCAGCTGAACCATAAGAGAAATAAAATATTGTTCTGGTATTTTCTCCTATTTCAGTTTTTATAAAATCAATCAGCTTACATTAAAACAAAACATGTGTGACCGAGGCCAGATTGTGTTTTAGAATATACTACAAACAGGTGATTGGAAAGTCTTCTGAGACCGTACAGTGACCAGATAATTACACCACACCATTTATTTGAGCAGGTCAAAACAAATGTTACAAGAATAAAGTTTTGCTTTAGTGTGTGTTTGTGTGCACATAAGGCCTATTTATAGTAAAACCAATATGCGACTATAATTGTGTTTTTATATAAATCATAATCCCATGGAGAACCCAAAATAAAACCTGGCAAACATCTTCCTAGCACCCTAAGGTATATTTTAATTTTTATTAAAAAATTTAAAAAACACAGTTTTTGAAAAAAATCAAATTTGAGGTATTACAAAAACACTGAGAGATAATATTTTTAAGTAATATATTATGTTTCATATCCGATTAAAGAGCATAAAAAAGTTTTAAAATTAGAGTAATTTCATGTCTCTCGGATTCATATAACTCGTTTTACAGCCAATCTTGTTTGGAACAATGAATTTCCGTCAATTTTTGTAAACTTTGATCACCTGTAAATTATGTTTAGGTAAGGTTAGAGGGCTGAAAATCTATATTTTCTCATATCTTTATAGCACCAATAATATAGCCAAATTTGAAAAAGATAGAAAAATATGATTTTTTTAAAAGTGTGTTGATTTGACACGGAATGACCCTAGATGAAGTTTGATTCATTTATCTGCATTTGGGTGGGACCCATTTTGAACAAAATCACTCTCAGCATACCCAACCGAGATCAAAATCATGATCTCTCCATCACTGGTAATCCAGCTTAACATGAGAGTGATGCTTTAAACCAGGATTGTCCAACTTTAGGTAGCCCTAGGGCCATATATATATATATATATATAAAAGATTAATTCGAGATTAATTCCAGAATTATAAATACAATGAAGATATTAAAATATATAGCGAGTCTGACTGTAAAGTTTAGCAAGCACTTATAAAATTAAATAATATAGAAAAGTCATTTTGCTTATAAAAGTTCTTATAGAAATATTAGACAAGATACAAATGTTTATGGATTTATAATTATTATTTCATTTTAATGTGAGCTCTATTGTCATTCATTTTCACTTACTAAATTAGCTATATCAATGTCAATGCTTCTAGTTGCTAATCACAATAAATATTAAGGTGATTAAACAGTAAATCAACATCTTTAGTTAGATTTTCTAAACTTCATTGCTGAAAAAGTTTTTTCACAAACATGTTTCCAAGCATTGAGCACAGTTTGGATGTAAAGTCCAACAAATTCAGAAAGCGCTCTTTTGGTAATAATTTTAAGAAAATCTTTTCGTTTTTTTACAGAAAGGGTTTGATTGCAAATAGCACAATTCAAGTTAAAGGTCATATCTTAAGTTTTCAACGCTGAGCATGTGCATTAAAACCAGATATCTATCGTTGAAACAGTGAAATACACTTGAAGTCCTCCTTGAGAATCCAGGTTTGCACGCTTGAGTTTTGCGACAAGAATTTTATTTTTTCCCTGGTGAAAATTTAAAGCTGTTATCTAATCATTTTTTATTTGATTCATATTCAGGAATTTTGATTTGGTTTGTCCTGTTTTTAATTGTAACACTTACCTGGTAAGCTGTAGTTTGTGGACAATAGGTGCTATCTTAGGGTCGGTTTCATTAACCCATTTGGCGGACAAAGCACAAATCTCCCGCAAGAGATTGTGAATGTATGGACTGAGGAATTTTGTTAGATTCTCCACTATTTTGTGTATTGCCGTTATTATGCTGAGCATCATCAGACTAGGACTGTAACATAAAAGAGTATTAGTGTATTGGAAAAGTCACCACGATATTTACTACCAAGCTAGGTCTGTAGAATAATATAATACTAGTTTAGTGAGTAATGTTCCCACAATTTAAACTACTAGTATAGGACTGTAACATAATTTAAATTTTATGGGTAATGTCGCTCCTAAATTTACTACCTAGCTAGGAATGTGTGTGACATAAGAGTATTAGTGTAACAGGTAATGTCAACACTATATTTATAATGTGGCTTAGGCTACAACATAACATATTCTTAATTCAATGCCACCAACTTTCCTAATCTGGCTAAAATTGTAGCACTTCCTGCCTATAAACATTATTTCTATTTTGACATATGAGATTGTATCAGCATATAATGTAGATACTTCTTAACAGTTACAATACATCTAGGTGGAAACTTCAACACTAATTTATAACAAAATTTAGACACCCCTTTGTCTTCAATCTCAAATAATTCAAATAACCCTATAGAATATATATACATACATGTGTTTGACAAAGAGGAGATCCAAAGGCTAAATGATTACATAAAAATTAAAATTAAAAATATAAGGAAAAATAATTTTAAGTAAGTTAAAGTTTATTGAATAAAGTTCATCTTGGGAAGAATCCAGTACAAAAATATAACAAAAGCTTACATTTTATCATTTTTGAATCAATCACTGTGTAATAAAAATATATTAAAAGATTAAAAATATCACAAAGTGTTGTATTACATATTAAACAAGTTCATAAAATGAACATGAACATGTTGTCTGTTCAATTTGACCAATGAAATTCCTGACTTTTTCCCTGATTTACTGACTAAAGAGTATGCCACATCCTTCTAACTCCCCTCTCCCCCTCACCACACATTTTTCTATTAATCTTTTATATGAATAATAATAAGTTTAAAAATTTGAATAAACCTTCTTTTTTACTTTTATTAACATTGTTTATAAAATATATTACACAGCTACAAACAAATAACTACAATTTGAATAACATTATTATTTACTGATTATTATATTTTATATTTTGAGTAAAAGAACATTTTCGAGAATTTTTATTGAATTTTACCAAATTTCCGACTTATTCACATTTTCCCCCGACCACTTCAAATTCTCGACTAATTCCCGTTTTCCCTGATTTTCTCGGATGGTAGACACCCTGAATTGAAATATTAATCTTATATCATACAGAATGATAGTTGAATTTTTTTTAACATAAGAGCCTTTGTAACAATAATGAAACATTTTAAAATTGAGACATATTACATTTAAAATATTAGGTTCATGAACAATGGTAACATATTTTGTTATTGTAAATAATATGTATGTTATTCTCTCAATATTATAATATTTATCACTGAAGATGATGTATTTTATATATTTAATTGAAACAAAATGACTAATGAAAAATTTATTGTGAAATGTTGCAAAATTAGTAAAGAGATATAAAGAATATTAAAAATTTTGAGTTTACTAATTGAATATTGTAAAAGTGATCCCTTTCTCCTTTAAGTTGTGATGCTACATGAGCAGCGACCATTTAACGGCTAGATTAAATGTAATTCTACATCATCCTCAGGTCTTTAAAAAAGAAAAAAAGACAAAATGTGTAAATGTGCCTCTTTGTTAAGCAATTTATTATTTAACTTTATTTTTCTAACCTATAATTATGTATCATGTAATTTTACATTTATCACTACATTGATGGTCTATCAATTTGCATTGTGATATAACCATGTTTTGCCTTTGTTTCTTTATTAAAGACCTGAGGATGATGTAGAATTACATCAAAACTAGTCGTCAAATGGTGGCTGCTTACAAAGTGCAGATTCACAGATTAATCTATCAAAATGCTATGCATATTTACAAAGTGCAGATTCACAGATTAATCTATCAAAATGCTATGCATATGAGATGTGTACAAGTCACTCACCTCTCCAAAGTTTGATGTTTTCTCAATATATTAATGAGTGCAGGCATGATTAAGGCAATGCTGATGATGATATTAGCTTTAAGAGACGTCGTCATATCCGCTATGCACAACACCATGGAGGCCAGAACATTCCCTTGAGGTATATCATTTTTCAACATCTTTGCCATTACATCAACACACTGTTGGTAAATATTGTATCAATGTAAACAAAAATTAACTATGAAGAAAATATTGACATATATTTTAAAAATAGAGTCTTCAACTATTCTAATATCTAAAATTGAGATTTTAGAGTATAAAATGAGTTACACTTGAGATTTTTTATTTTTAATCTTGAAAGAATTTATTTTATAAAGGGCTTTTACGATAATTACTTAACTCAATATAATGATGAGACAAAACTAACAACAGGACCTCAGAGAATTTAATAATTAACCAGATGTGAATTCTAGGGATGGACGGGCATGACATTTATATATCAGGACAGGAACAAGATGGGAAATTATAAAAATGGTGCTTCGGAATGAATCTTGATTAAAAGTATGTATTGTTATTTAAATTAATATGGTAATACTATTAAAAACGTTGACCTTATTAACTATAATACAAATAATTTTAGTTCATAAAAACATAATAATATAGATAGGGGTGTGCAAATAGCATTTTTTATTGCAACAAATAATAAAATTTTGAACAAATATTTAATGATACAAATCAAATAACTAATTTTAATGTTATTTTTATTAGTTAATCTCTTCTGAAAATTGTGTATTTTATTTAACTATTGGAAGAGTGCAAAAAATAAAAATAAATATTTGTACCCTTCTTAAATGTTCTTTATTTTAATACCTCTTAACGACTATCTAGGTTTGAAACACCTTAAATATTCAGGGTTCTTACAGATATATGAAGCATAAATTTAAGGACCTTTCAAGAACTTTTAAGGACTAAAACTGCTATTTCTCATACTGCCAAAAGCTAAACACATTAAAAGAAAAGGAAATTATAAACCATAACAAATTTTAAATAGATGGAAAACAACAACTATTCTATATATTTAATAAACAGATAGGAGTATAAAACTAGTAATCTAACTTTATTGTCACTTACTTTACTCTCCTTGGTTTATTGGTTAGTGTAATCATTCTAGATTCAGTATGTATTTTAGTATGGCTTGAACAGGAATTTAAGCGCTAATGTGGATGGGAGATGAACTAATAGCTATTAGTGGGCATTTTAGTGCCTAGTCTTGTGCCTAAATCCCATATTTTTATACCTATTTGCCTGCATATTTTAAACATTTTTGGTGCCTAAGAATCTGCTACCTAATGAGAGCTTAGTATATAATTTTAAGACAAAATATATTCACCATGTTTGAAATATAAAATTTGTTAGTTATATTTAATGCCTAAATAGTTTAGATATTTATGCAAAGTATAATATTTTTATCCAATATTAAACTTTTTAAAAAAAATATTAGAACTTCGATTAGGCTTCGGGAACATCTCATATTATTTGATTCAACTTTGCTTTAATTTGAAAGAGTAGACTTCACACACCCTTACTACCAATGTGGGAAAATTAACCCCCTACTTAGCATGTTTTTAAAAAGTCAGATTTAGATTCAAGAGTTAAGATTTTTTGGATAAAATCAAGATTTGGATTCGAGAAAAAAATGGATTTGACCCCTCTCTAATTAATTGTACTTTTTAAAAAAAGTTTCTATTAGTATAAAAAAAACTTTTTATTTCACAGAGAGAAATATTTTGTACATACATACAAAAGTTATACATGCACTATAATATTTTCAAAAACAGACGTTATGTAAGAGATTTACAACTCAAAATTCTTATAGTGAGTTTTCAAACAGTGAACACTATTTTAAAGAATAGTATTAATTAGTTAATGATGGTTACTGAATTATGTAAAGTTACACTTAAAAAAATATGTCGAAATCAATGGGAGTTTTAAAAATAAAAAGTTGCTTATAATTTAATAAATAGAATTAAAGAGCCAATTGTTTTAGCCTAGCTCTTAAAATAAATTACTATTAGTTTTGCTTATTGTTTTGATTATCAATTAATTAAGCAGAACTATTATAAAGTTTTTGTTGTCTTATTGATTTTAATTATGTTTCATTATTTTTATTTGTGTATTTTAAAAGATGGAAAAGAAAAATGGCACCGAAGGTTCATATTAAAATAAACAGTGAAAGGATGATAGAAGACCTTTTATCCTCCTTTCAATGTTTAATTCAAAAGATGGCATAGGCAAAAGCTTTCAGAATATTGGTGTGTTGGTATCTTCCCACTGACCTCTTGGAAACGAGTTGGATGTTCTAATCCTAGGAAGCGAGCCATCAGTTTCAGTGACAGTAGCGCAGTCTGCTGATTCAGCTCAAGCTCTCCTTCCTGGCTCTTACTTTCAGCCCCAATAGTACCTACAACAGCCATCAATGGTGGAAGCAGGTTGAAATAAGACTCAGGGTCACACTTTGAGGATGAGTCTGCCTGATGCTGCAGATGGTTGTTTAGGAGTTCCATTGTCTTTCGACGCACAGTAGACAATTTGTTGTCTAGTAGCCTTCGTACAACAGGGATGACCATCTCGCCGGGTAGCAAGCAATTCACCTGGAACGATCAGAAATATGTCACATTGTAACAGGTTATTTAACTTACAAGTAGAAATATGATGATGGGTAGGTGAATCTGGAAGAAGAATAAACAGTAAATGTCAACGGCAAGCAGAGTATTCCCTTGGAATATGTATAAATATGTCAATGGGTAAAAGACTATTCCCCTAGAACAAATATAAACATATCAATGGGTAAAAGACTATTCCCCTGGAATGAGTACACACATGTCAATGGGTAAAAAACTATTCCCCTGGGATGAGTAGACACCTGTCAATGGATAAAAGACTATTCCCCTGGAATGCGTAGAAACATGTCAATGGGTAAAATACTATTCCCCTGGAATGAGTATAAATATGTCAAAATGGGTAAAAGAATACTCCCCTAGAACAAATATAAACATATCAATGGGTAAAAGACTATTCCCCTAGAATGAGAAACACATGTCAATGGGTAAAAGAGTAATCCCCTAGAACAAATATAAACATATCAGTGGGTAAAAAGACTACTCCCCTAGAATGAGAAACATATGTCAATGGGTAAAAGACTACTCCCCTAGAACAAATATAAACATATCAATGGGTAAAAGACCATTCCCCTGGAATGAGTAGACACATTTCAATGGGTAAAAGACTACTCCCCTAGAACAAATATAAACATATCAATGGGTAAAAGACTATTACCCTAGAATGAGTATAAACTATAAAAGTAAAAGATAGGCCTGTGGGGAAATTACAATTTGACTTGAGTAAATTTACAAGGAGGGGGCAGGGAAGTAGAAATAACGATTTTCCATGTGACAAATGTTTTTAAAATAACTTTACAATTTAGACATATTTTTTCAGATTTATACCAAGTCTACAGACTACACATTCGTAAGGTGCATAGTACTCAGTAAGAGATTGACTCCACACTAACAGATTGCACTGTCTAGAGTGTCTTTATCCTTAATTCCTTAGTGTTTAGCATTCTGTAGAAGTTGACTCAACTTTAAGATTCTAAGGATTAGTCGATACAAACTGCCAAGGACTCTCAATATGTAAGCGTGCATATACAGCAAAATGAAAGCACCAATTGCATTATCATTACACTAACTAGCTAATGTTTTAAATATCTTATTTGTGACTGCACCCAACCTACCTTTCAAATGTAGCCTATTCTGGGTATTTTATAAAAATATGTTGTGCAGTTACTTGTGTTAATAACTGTTCAGCTGGGATATCGTCTGCTTCACAGATGTCTGCTTGCGCCTAGCTCCGGAAAATTTCCTATCGAAGAGTTTAATTCTGAAATTCCTTACAGGTGTGTATTTCTCAAACTATTGTCCATTTGTCCAATAGTGAGCATACTTAAGAATTCAAGAATTATTTATTCATAGTAACAGGTTGTGAAGTTCACTTTTTCATTTCAAAGCTAACTCAAAGTGAAGATATTAAATATTATCAAAGCTGAATTGAAGTTTGAATTTATTTTTTAATTGGTTTATGCTTGAAAAAATATTATATTGTGGTATTTATATGACTTTATTACTAAAATTACTTGAAAAATGTTTTATTGAACAAATGTGTGTAATATTTCATTTTAACTTGAGAATTAAATTACTTCAATTTTATTTTCATATGAATATTGATTTTGAATGTATATAACTGCTGAGAATAGCAGTGAATGGCCATTCATGGACTATTTTAGCTGTTCGTATTTTTAATTTAGCGAAGCTTCATAAATGTCATAGAAATTTTTTTTTCAAAGCAAGGTCAGAGTTTATATTTGTTTTGAAGCCAAGACGAAGTATGGAAGCTTTACACAACCCTAATTCATAGTATTAATTACCTTGTCAAGTATATCACAGCTTTGGTTCAGCATAATCTTCCAATATTTGGCTGATGGTTGGTTGGCATTGCGGCCAACCTCTCGAGACACCCGAGAAATAAACTTCAACATGAGCTCAATCATTGAGATGTACAAAGGCTCCATCAAGTGGGTGTCCACATCACTCAGTGCTGCAATCTAAAATAAAGATTTTAAAATCAAGAAACCAACAAACTCATTAATAACAATTAGACAGTTAACATTCAGAACACATTTTAATATTATATGTATACAAATTCTAGTTTAGATAGGTGTTACAGAATCAAAAAAATGAGTGTTGTTAATACTTGAATACAACCCATTCATGAATATAATTTATTCCTATTATGAGCTAAACTTGACATTCCTATCCAACCCATCATCTAGCCATATGTTCCAACAATATTGTGCACCCCACATACAAAACCACCAAAGAAAACGTGTGAGAGCTCACTTGATTTACAAGTGCTGGCAAAGACAGCAGCGAGGACAGGAACGAGGTGAGAGTGTACTTGAAATGGCGTAGTTGTTTTGCTGTGTGCTTCTCTATGTTGAACAACACTTCACTCACAGGGTGAGAGTTCTTTTTCATTTGCTCTGAAATCACACAATCACAGCACCAACCTACATGAGTTACAATGTATTGTTATGTTTTTATGTAACAAAACACAAGACATAAGGATAGAAACAAATATGACAATACAATATGGCTTACACAATAAAAAGAGAAATACAGTTAAGAATTTACACTGCTGCCATTGACATGTCGTTTACATACCTACGTTCATTATGTAACTCAAAAGATAATCAAAACTTTCATTTTTTTTAATGTACAAGAGCCAGGTTATAAAAAACTGTTTATGGTTATAACTTCAACCAGGATTTCAAGATATGATATAAAAACTACAAAAACACTTTTTCTCCCTACCCTACATTTCCACCTTAAGTCAATAAGATAAAATAAATTAAATTAAGAGTAATATACAAAGGGTTTTTTTCACCCAAAGGCTTACATAAGATATGACTATTAATTAGGGATGAAAAGGAATGAGTCAAAATATTAGGATCGGGACGAGAACGAGAAATTATAAAAATGATGGTTTGGAATAGTTCTAGATTATAAATATATTTAGTTTTTTAAACTAGTATGGTAATACTTGTAAAAGCTTTGACATTATTAAATATAATACAAACAATTTATTATCATAAAAACATAATATAGATAGAAAGAAGTGTGTGAATAGCATTTTTTATTGAAACAAATAGGAAAATTTTGAACAAATATTTAATAATACAGTTGAATAATTAATTTTAATACATTATTTTTATTGGTTAGTCACTTTTGAAAATTGTGTTTTATATCTATGAGAAGAGTGCAAAAAGCTGACAAATAACTTTTGAAAGGCAGAGCACATTGACTCACAAGCTTCCCAACATGTTTGTCTCACCACAGGCAGTAAAGTAACAAAAAGAGAATAAGACTGCCAATTTTAAAAAAAAATCAAGAATATTTTTGTTTTGAGATTTGATGATCGCTTGCCGGCCGAGTGATTTACCTCTAAAAAGCAACTGTAGCGCTACTTTGCTGTATTTTGTTGGACATTAATGTAATTGAAACTTTCCAATTAATATTAATAAAGTAAACTCGTGATTATCCACAGGCAGATCATCCTCTTTGCAGCTTAACCGCAGCATCACCAAAAGCAGGGGATACGTTTCGGAAAAACGCTGCATTGATGGAGAACACAGGGCTACCGATTGTTGGGAACTGCACTGGAATAAACTCAAAGCTTGCTTAATTATCTGGAGCATGAATACGACATGGTCCTATCTGACAAGCTGATTTATGGGAAATCCATAGCGGGATAAGGAAAAAGCAATTAGCTACAATGAAGCACAATACTAATACAAACTTTTTAAGTGATGTGTTCATTGGGAGTATACTGTACATTGATAAGTGGGGTTTTAATAATCTTAATGCGTGAAATGTGATGTGAAATAATTATGATATGATGTTTTCATAAACGCAATCACTATAGGTGATTACTAGTTTGAATTGAGTGTGCTACAATCTCTTGTTTTACTAAATATGTGGATTACCCGCAGTTTTGGGTTATCCACAGCACTCGTCCCCTCCATTATCGTGGATAATCAGGAGTTAATAGTTGTTGTTTTTATCACCATGTCTTATTACCCATTCAACTTATACGCTTGTTTCTTAATTTAAAGGGCATTTAGATAAAACAAAAGTCCAAATAATTTCAATTCAGATAAACAGGTTTCTATTGTATTCTTTTGTTGTTTGAATGCCACAGAGAGTAATATAAATTGTGAATAACAATAAACATAGACAGGATAGTGAAGGAACAGATGATGGATAGCGAAGTGGGGGTAGGAGACCAAGAGGAAGACCAAGGGAATGGTGGTTAAAGGGAGTGCAGAGAAGTGTGAAGGAGAAAGGAAAATACTGGGTCATTGTGGAGGAGAGGTGCTGGGAGTAAAGGATTCGTCGGAGAGGTTTATGTTACAAACAGAGCTGGCCACTGGCTGGTAGCTGTTCATGATGACGATAAATAAACATATGAGATGGAAGCTTCACCTTTTTGAACTGGTAATGTTAGAACATACTCCATTATGGAGATACAACTGCGCATCACTGTATCTACTGGAAACATAGCCGACAGACTTAGACAGAATTCCAGTCTCTTCGGGGTTTCGTCTTTGCTGTGACCTTTGGGCAAATCTCCCTCTGCCCAGCAGCTCACATGAGACTCCACCACAAGGCAAAGCAACAGCCACAGAGAGCGGTTGGGGTCTACTGTCGATAGCAGCTTGTAAAAAAGCGGCAAACGACGGTGCTCCGGAATGTCCAGTAGGGCAACAGTGAAGACATTCAGCACACGAGCAATGCTGCATGTTAGTTCTTGATCGCCCACCAAGGAAATCTTATCACTTTGGCTGGCCTGGATTCAAGGGAAAACATGATAAAAAATAAATTGGTTTTAATGTTTGTAAAAACATTTACTATACCATTAAACTTACTATATTAGAATTAAAATCCTTTATATTATTCCTATTGAGGGTCGGCATAATAAAGACCTTGGAGTTAAACATGAACACATTTCTAATAACACTGTAAGAGCCATTAACACCAGCATTAAGACTCTCATGTCAAAGGTGGAACTAAAATGTGTGTATTATTATTACTCCCATATGATTCTAGAGGTGTAGTATTTGCTATGACAATTTAGAGTGTTGTTTTAAATAGGTTTCTTAGGGAAGGTTTCAACTATTTTGCTGCAGATAACCTTGTATAAGACCTATTGATGTAAAAAAAATTCTTTATGTTCTTCTATCCACCTTCCCTGTACCTTATTCCAAATACAGAGGGGACCAAAAAAATGTATATTCTCTTTGATTGAGGTTATCTACCAGCTTTTTCAAAGTTGAGCAGAAATATGGTGGAAATTTGTAGTGCAATTTCTCTCAAAAGATAGTGCTAGTCAGAGGAATGTTAGAGTTATCATGTGACTGCCATGACAGCCAAACAAAATAATAGCGGCATGTTTGTCGTTCAAGCGTTGCAAAATCATTTTGAAATGATATTTTAAATTTGAAAATATGTGCAAAATACAATGATAATAGGAGCTTGAATTTACCCACAAAAAAACTCCAAAATGCTTAACCATCTATTGTATTCATGGTAAATTTGAAGCTGATAGTATTGTGTGTGATGTGAAAAAATAAATATTTGGGAGGCCTCGAACAGCAACAGATTTCACCTCCTTAGTTATGGTGTTGGGACAGTTTAAATATTCATAAATCCTCAAATAAAATGTGCATGTAATTCAGGAGTAAGCAGATCAAGTGTACGACGCATTCTTAAGAGTGAAAAATGGAAAGTTTACAACCCAAGATTGTTCGTGTCGTGAATTAAAACAACCATTATCAAAGAATGTAGTACTGTGAGTGGTTTCAACACAAGGTACATAAGGATGAGGTTTGTGAAAAAAATGGTTTGGTCTAATGAAGCACAATTTAAGTTGAATGACACAGTGAATCGCCATAATTGTGTTTACTGTTCTCCAGAAAATCCACACATTCGTTTGGATATGTGGTCAATTTACTGGGACCCAAAATTTGGTGCGGACTGTCATGCAGTGGTTTAATTAGAGCATTTTTTTTAAGCAAGATTTATTGGCTTTTTGTATCTCAACATGTTTCACACATCCATTTTAGCTGCCATTTGTGGGCTCTATGGAAATGAGCAATTCTATTTTCAACAAGATGGCGCACTACCACACTACCACCTACAAGTGAGAGCTTACGTCAATGAGACCGTGATCGATAGATCGAAACGGTCCTGATGAATATCCTGCATGCTCACTTGGTCTAACACCTATCTTTTTTTAATATGTATGTAAAAAGTGCATTGAACAAATCCATTTTGTAATAAATAAAATGATAGGATATTAGAAAAATGGTAGAGCATAAATAAAAGTAAAATCACTAACACATATTTACACACACTTTGAAATTTCGATGTTGTTATAGCAGCTTACTTGGGAAGTAGTAGTGACTATTATTTCCTGAGGAAGATGCTATAATAGCATTGAAATATTGAAGTGTGTGTGTAAATAAGTGTTAAGTGTTTTTACTAGGGTTCTGAAAGTACTTGTATTTCGAGTTTCGAGCCGAGCTTGTCGCTTAAGCTAGAGATTGAAAGTTTTGTAGGCTCATTATTTTCGAGCTTCCACTTAATGTACTAATTTCAAATTTGACATTAATAATGTAATAGAGCTTTAAAACAATTTTTGAGCAGTAAATTTATTCAAGATTGTCGTCCATTTTGTATTATACTTAATTGAAGTTGTTTACTTGTATTCCCATGACAAAGCAATGAGAATAAAAATATCCTAGAAGATTACTAAATTATTGAATGATTCGTTTTACCATTTTTACCTGGTCCCTTTCTAAAATAACAATTTATGTTAAATTAAAAATGCAATATCAAGAATATATTATTATTTTAAATGTTTTCAAACTTAAGATATTTAAAACTCATATTAATTAATACGTTTAGCTACAAAACTAGCTCTAGTTTAGTAACTATTTAGTTATAAAATTATGTTGGTTAACCTCTTTAAAATCAATGTTGATCTTATTTATTGCAATACATATTTTACCAAACTTACCTCATTTATATTATAAAAATCACTTAATATTTCATATTGTTTGCTAGTAATATTATTTTAGTCATATTATTTTTAATTTTAAAGTAACTGCATCAACTTTTATAAGCACTAAAAATTGAATTGAAGTAAATTTCTCAATAAAAGAATGTTTAACAAGACCCCGTACTGCGCATAGAGGAATGGAAATGGAACAGAAGACGTGATTATGCACGACTACACTAAGGAATAATAAACGAAATACAAAACACTTCAAATTTCTTTGTTTATGATCCTTACATTTTCTTATAGGGTAGAATTAAGTGACTGAAGCAAATTTTGGGGAAATATTAGCTTATTAACCCTTTTGCACTCGGCGTATTTTCACTAGACTAAGCCAAAACACTCAGGCAAATTCTCACATATTTACCTTTAAACCTTTTAAATTTTCTCATAAAAAATGTTTTTAGTTTATACATATGAAAAAAATCACACTTATACTATACACATTGTAGATTTATAAAAAAAATATTACATAAATTATTAGACTACCATTATTTTGTAAAAAAATTCAAAATTTTTAAAATCTTAAAAATTAAATTAAAATTTTTAATTCAGAGCAAAAAATTAATATTCATTTCTTCTCTTCCTTATTTATCAGTCATCCTGCAAGAAAGAGAATTTATTTCTGTAAAATTTGATACTAGTTTGGTGTTTGTAGCTTATTTTGATTCTGAACTACATAACATTTTGTAAAATCATGTAAAGGGGAGAGGAAGAGATTGCTCGGGTGACAATCTCCCTGTAGTCTTCATCATCCATACCATTCTCATCACTGTCAGACAGGTTATGAACAGCTGGATTCCTAAGATCTGGCAAATTATCATCGTCACTAGTGATGTCAGAATCACTTTCATACACAAAGTCACTGTCACTGTCAATAGTATCTAAATAGTCTAAAATGTCCGAGTCATTTAGCCTAGAACTTGGACCGGCCATTGCCTAGCTAGAATATTTCAACTAAACAACACTTATAAATAATAAACTTTGAATAAAACAACGAAAATATAATAAATAATATATAAAAATAAAACAGGTAAGAAAAATAATGGAAACAAATATATTTATATAAATAAGGAATAAGGAAAAACCCACGAACTAGAAACGTATTCACATTACGATGTAAACAATGAGTATTACAAATTTCAACTGTTCAAAATAAATAGTTTTTCCAAGACCAATGGTTCTATCTGTTGGAAAAAGTATGAAATAAACCTAAATACTTAGAATACTGTGTGTATTGCCACCTAGTTATTAAAAATAAACTTACACGACCAGATTTAGCTGGAGCCGATATATCGGCCGCGGGAGAGTTTTAGCAGTACCATGGCGCGCCGAAATTTCGGCGCGCTGAGTGTTTAAGGGTTAAAGGATCGATTTTATTAACTTTTTGTCAAGACAGTGTAGAGACACACTAGAATAATGTAAAATGATAGTTGAGGAAGCCAACCTGAAAGGATAGTTAGGTTAGGCCTAGATATAAACAAACACACTTCTCTTCTTTCTTTCTACACTTTTACACTTCCCACTTCTTCAAACTTTCACAGTTGCACATTGTTTTGAATTTCCGGAAATATTTATTTTTCGTATGAAGAGACATTAATTAAAAGTAATATTTCCAAAAATTCAAACTAATGTGCAAATGTGGAAGTTTGTAGAAGTGGGAAGTGTAAAGGTTTAAGAAGACATGAAGAGAGAAGTGTGTTTGTTCCCATCTAGGCCTAACCTAACTATCCTTTCAGGTTGGCTTCCTTCACTATCACTTACTTTACATCACTGTATAGTGTTTCTGCACAGACTTGTTATATATTTCCAAGCCATCATGCAATTATGCATTTTATTAACTTTTTTATAATTATTGTTGGGGTAATTTTAATGCCCAATACATGAGTGTGAAACCATTTTAGATATTTATTTTTTTAGATCTTTATTTGAGTGTTGTTCTTATTTTTAAATTGTGTTTTTTATAAATGCTATTTCTAATTTAAAAACCAAAATTTCCATTGCTTAACTTTTTTTTCCAAAAGTATTTACTCTTTATAAAAAATGAGTGTCATTCATATTTTAAGAACATGTGTTTTAATATACTTTTGACATTTTAAAGTTATGAATATACTCGGGACTCGACCTGAACTCGGGAGCTTTTAGAAATACTCAACACGAGTTTGACTTGAATGAAAAAACCCAAACTCGCAGACCCCTAGTTTTTACTTTTATTTGTGCTCTACCATTTTCCTAATATCCTATCATTTTATTTATTACAAAACAAAAAGAATAGAAATGGTTTTAGTATGTTTAACTGAAAAGACTATATTTGTATTATATCTGATTTTAAATTATGTGCAGTGTAAAATAACTAGAAAGATCAGATATCTTGATCTGGTGATATTAGTATTATGCATAATGTTATTTTTATAAATTTTAAGCATGAGATAAAGTCACAAATAGTGAATGTGACAAAAGTGCACAAGTGACAAAATCACAAATGGTGATTTATTATCAATCAGTAGAACACTTGAAAGAAAGAAGTGTTGCAGTTAGTAACGTAACCCAATTTTCCCCAAAAGTTTGGGATCCAAATTCTGCACAAAACCATATATTTTTAAAAAACATTTTAAAAGTTTAGTTAGGAGAGACTATTTAATAAAATGAATTAGTGCCTAATGGCTTAGAAATGTATAGTAAGACTGTGTAGAAACATTGTACAGTAAGTGATAATGAAAGAAGCTAACCTGAAAGGATTCTTTTAAATTAAGAGAGAAGTGTGTTTGCTTCTCTAGGCCTCACCTAACTATCCTTTTAGAGAGACTATTTAAATAATATTGAACCATTCAAAATATTTTGTAGTTGTTAAAATTTAATCAAAAAGGCAAACAGTTTTTTGTTAAAGATCACAAGGTGCATGTACGCGCGCGCGCACACACACACACTCACACATGCACACACACTCACACACACACACACACACAAACAAAATTAAAATATTTTCATTTTATTAATGAATTGAAACGTTGTCTGTCACATGGTTAAATAAAAACATTAGAAATATATTTTTAATGCTATTCTTGCTTTGATTCTTGATAAATAATCTTTTTTTTTTTAAATCAATGTTGCCTAGAACTCAAAGCAGTTTTTGCAGTCTCAAAGTATAAGCTGTAACTGAGTCTCAAGTGCAGCTTAGCCTGCTTTGGTGGCCACAGTCTAAAACGTCACTCCCGTGTTAGACCAGACAGTTGATGAAAAGAAAATTGGGGATTGGGGTTTAATTGAGTGTATTGAGGGTGTTTATTCGAAAATGGTTTACCACTCTCCCTCCACACAAATGCAGGTACACTTTCTTTAAATCCAACCTTCCTTATTCCTAACTCATTAGCGTAGTTAGTACATATATGTATAACCAGAATAGGTTGTAAGACGTGGTGCTAAAGGGGGGAAAAAAGTGCAGCTTAAGCTTATAGTGGATAGATAAAATAATAGCTTACCTTAATAAGAACTGGAATTATTGTTTCCATGATTTTTGAAATCACTTGAAAGCTGAAGGCATCATCATGACGAAGAACAGAGTAGCCCATAAAAGTGAAGATACTCATCATGTTGTGCAAAACTTGTTCCTAAAGAGAGAAATAAAATTCTTAATGTCTTCGTGCACCTAAATAGTGACCAGAATAGCTAGTTTTAAAAAACCTAGAATAGTTACATCATTTTGAAATACCCAGATAAATACTTTCCTATCACACCTAATTACCAGTTAATTTATTCTTTAGTTGATGAGGATGTATGTGAGAGTGAATGATTGAAGTGTGTGATAATGTATGTTTATGTACCATAAATGGACTTTAATGCTGTTTATTTTTAGTAGTTGGAGTAGCTTTAGTACAGGAATTATAATTTTTAAAATATGAGGCGCTTTCTAAAAGCAATGCACAATGTGCAATGGCTCCCCACCAAAAGAATGAATTTCTTCATACTGTGTACGGATTTGTAGCCTAAAGTTTACTCTACACATTAATTCATAAAACTAAGCTTGGTAGAGAACATGTCTGTTTATATGCATTTAAAATGGATGAGAATGCTGGTTTGGGTCAAGTTACGCATTTGGATCAAATATCCTTGATTAAAACTTAAACTTTAAAAGGTCATATGCAAAATAAAATGTATTCAACTTTGCAAGAAGTGTGGGGAGGCTCCACAATGGATAAAGCATAATTTTACATTGGTCCCAAAGGTTCTGTGAAGGTCAAACTAGCAATGAAGACAAAAAAACACATGTGAAGGCAGAGAAACATTGATAAATAACACTTTGGCGAACATAATTGCCACAATTATAGAGGAAGACTGTTATATGGCATGTGAAAAGATAGCTTGAGAATTGCAAATACCAAACTCTGTTTGTACAATTTTAAATGATGGTCTTAAACAAAAGAAATATCAGCTCACATTGGGTGCTGCTGTCACTGCAGACACAATTGTAAATGATATATTTTATAACCCATAAAGATAGTTTAAAATTTCAGTATAGACGGTTATTGTATTGAGGAAGCAGTGTTAAAACACTGTTTAGAGACTGGCAACACAATTACATGCATTTGTGTATATTATGTTATGGGCCATCATAATTGTAGAACCGGACTATTTGGAATCAGCCCGTCCACTCCTCAATGTAACATATATTTTGAAATATTTGCTCTCTGTATTTTAGGGATGTGCACGACTCTAATATATTTAGAAAATTAAAGAAAAAAAAATTTTCAATCTCATCTCGAAAGTTAGAAATAACATTTAAAAATTCAAGGAGAAAAAAAAGGCAAATAAAAGCCCTAAGAACTTCTAAAACCAACCAGAAATTTATTATTTCTAATAATACTGCAGTAACAAAAAAAAAATATTTTGTGTTTAGTATGTTTGGTATTGTGCAGGTCCTCACATGAAATTTTTTATTATTCAAGTCACCATCAAGAAACATATCATTGAAGAAGATCGTGAACATCCTATGTTGGTGGATACCAGCATTAAAGTCTACATGGACAATTTCTTAAAGTGTGGGAGGAAATAACAAATCTTAGAAAACAAGTAAAACAATAGTAATTTGCATGGTCACACCAAGGCAATAATTGTTAAAACATATTCAACCGAACTGAACTAAATAGAGAGAACGGCTGGCGGGTAACTTGCCACATGTGCACACACATGTTAGGGGTGTGAAGTGAAACAATGCAGAGCTCGCAGATATTGCCGACGTCCATGGAATTATGGTTAGTTGGCCTAATCCCTAGTTGATATATATGATTCAAGCAGAATTACAAAGGGTTAACTACTCATATTTATTACACCCCAATTTTCTTACCAAGTGGACATATCTGTAAAAAAAAAAAAGTGGAGATGGGTCGAATCCGAATCTACATTTTATTTTCGAATCTAGAATCTCACATCTAGAATCTCGAATCCGAATCCTAGCAAATCGTTATAAATTTTAATGATTTACAAATAGACCTACATTACACAATATAGGCCTAAACTGTGAATGAAGATTAATTTCAATCATGCTTTCAATTTAAATCAAACCCAACCACCCCTTACAAAATACAGGTTAAAATCCAGCCAAATTAAACAATTTAGACTCATATTAATGTTTAGAAATCAAATCAATCAAAATTTGAGTGTCTTTTAGTTATTTTTAAAAGTGTTGTTAGAATGAGTTAAGTTTATAAAAAACATGTGAAATAAACAGATTAGAACTAGTTATCCTTTAATCAACTTTAATCATCATTAAAGGATATTTTATTGTATTAAGATAACAAAAATAAAAATACAAACGTATATTTTTAATAAAGACTAAAACAACATGCTTAACAATTACACATACATTGGAAAAAGTGAACTCAATAATACCGAAGTTGTTTTATTATTTTATTATATATCCATTATATCTATTTTCGCGTAGAAAACAAATATATTCGATTCTTGCGATATATTGATTTCTGAGAATATATTCTATTTAAAACACAAACATATTTTCGAAAATATGTTCATTCCCATTATAAGGCAGGACTATGTTTGAATATTTCTACTATTACTTCAATAACCTATTTAAAGATGTAATTAACTCTAAGTTAAAATCAATTTAAAAAGAAATAATGGTTTAGCAAGTCATTATTTGATCCTTAAAACTCGAGAGCGCTTAATAAGTGATCAGATTACCTTAATCGATTTTAAACAAGCAATCGATATACAATACGTATGCCAGTAGAGATAAATAAACAATTTTATCACTGACTGACTGTTGACAGTATTTATTTCTTCATGAAACTCAACAAAATGTCTAACTTAAGGATCATATGCTAATAAATTGGGGTTCTTTGTGTAGTTGTAGATAATTAAAACCAGTTAGCTAGTAAGAAGTAACAGTATCTTTATTTTAATCACCACTCGAGCGAGTAAACATAATATATGTCATGGCGGCTGACCTTGCATGCATAATGTGTTCTTATTTCTGTTAAAAAAATGTAATACGTTTTATTTATTTCGAGTTTATTTGTAACTCTAGTTTTAATTTTCAGTTTTTGAAGAGTTTTAATGTGGTCATTAAAATATTTATAAGGTTGTTCGTCAGGTGAAATATTTAGAAGTGAGCATGTGCCGAAATGGTCGAGTTTCCCATAGAGGTGGGAGGGTAGGGTACTAGGCACGTAAGATTTTCCACACCTAACGATTAGTTTTATTTTTTAAAGAATATTTTATTAATGTTTATCTCTTTTCTCCAACAAAATAAATATTACGGATTAAGTTGTGCTTTTCAAGTAGGCCTAACTAATTAATTTTTGAATTCAAGATATTACGCTTTGTTTATGAGGTGAAAGATTTGATCATTGAATCCAGTGAAACACCGAATCTTCGAATCACGAATACTTGTCAGGATTCGGTGGATTCGAAGATTCGAGTGGCCCATCTCTAAAAAAAGACTAATCTACTTTAACATATGCATATTCCAAGTCATATGATCTGCAGCTTTGAACTTTGGATTTTGACAAATATAATTGATAGTTATAAAATAACACTAGTGATATAATAAAATATTATCAATGTCAACCACAGAAAATATATTTGTATTTTTTTTTAAAGGTGCTCTAAATGTTAATTCTTAAGAAAATCAAGGTATACTAAGCACTCACCGGTATCATGCCTGCCAGGTGTGCCAATACGAGCAGAGCATGGTGATGCGTCTGTGGGTTCTGAGTGGCTCGAATACAATGAACTATCAGTTCCACATTAAGCGTCCTCTCTGGCACAAAGAGGTCTGAGTCAATCAGCTCCCCATCTGGTGACAGTTTCTGGCAGCAGTTCAAGATGGAGGACAGCACCAATTGCTTTGTGTATTCCACAGGGGCTTGCGTTTCAAACTCTAGTGACCTGAATAAAAGTGTTGGTCAATGAGAGTTTACTTTATCACAGAAAATTTTTTCTTCATAATACACCAGGTAGTTCCAACATTTATATACATTACACCAATTTATGCATGGAGGTAAGGCGTCTCCAAACTATGGCCCCCAGCATTATTTTATTCAACCCAGGGATCTTTACTTCAATCGGATAGATAAACTCAATGACAATAAAACTATAATAAATACAAATAACTCATATTCTTGTTAAAGCCTATGTCTGTTGAAGTGTAGTATATGTTTATTTGTTTCAAATTTTCCTTTTGGATTAATGCTATGTACAGAGCTGTGCTAGTGATATTTGTGCATGTCAATTCTATTTGTGACATCTTGAAAGGGATATTTTGTATGGAATTGTATTTTAAACACCCCGAACTTACCCAATAAACCAAAGATTAATATTTTTTTTCAATTCCAATTTTTTTTATATCAGACTGAGAATCAAATAAAAGTCTGGTTTGGTCCACTTAACAAACGGTTTAAAGAGCACCAATCTAAGCTAATAAGTAATATCAGAAAATGATAATCTAAAGTGGGCTTCTTCCCTAATGAAAATTTGTATGGCACAGTAAAAATTTCACTTTAAGAATCCCTACCAAATTTAACAAACATTAGAAGACTAATAACAAGCTAAATTAACGACTCACTTCTTGAGGATGTCGAAAAGTACAGGCAACATAAGATGAACCGAGTTGAGCTTCTTCTTGTTCTGAACAAACTCCAGCATAGTGACTCCCCTCTTCCAGATGGGTGATTGAAGCAAGGAAAGAGATGGTGCGAGGTTGACTGATCTGGACCAACAAGAAAACAAATACATAACCAAACATATTTATTGTCAGCCAAACAATGAGAGAACATAATTTTAATATTTTTTATTCATTTTTGCTGAACACAAACTAGATAAAGACACATTGATAGAGACCCATTTTGGAATTATATACTTTAATCACTTAGTAAACAAGACATGTCAGCCCCTTCACTCTCTTGATTTTTATTGTTTTGTTTAAAGTGTTGACAGCAATTTTTTATGTCTAAGATTTATAAGGAGGGGGAAAGGGGGGGAGGGGGAGTGTGACATCACAGTGACCAACATTATTTCTATTGCATACAGCAAATATATTTAACCTAACATGACAGAAGAATAAGGACAGATTCATATTATTATATTTCGTGGTGGATTACCCATAAGGCCTGTCAGGCCTGGGCCTAGGCCCCACAAGCTCTGGAGGGCCGCAAGCCAGAGGAATAATTTATTTTTATGTATTAAATTATATTTAGACCTGAATAATTAAAAATTTAAATTTTATATATTATTTTATTGATGATGTTTACAAATTTTTTCGTTTATAGCAGCTACACGATAAAATGTAGGTATTTATAAGGGTCAACATCTATTTATATTAAATAAATAAGCAAGGCTGTAAGCCCAGCTGCCAGAACAATCAGTAGACTAGACTACAACACTTGGCACCCTTGGCTTTGGCAGCCGTTGCGCATGCACCTTCCCATCTTAGCACTCAGTCAGCCGCAGATTCAAGATTGTTGAGCTTAACCAGTTTTGCAGCAAATGCTGAAATGCTGCGTAGTATTAATTTCGATGGCATTATTAAGGAATTCTCATCAGGCAAAGTTGGTATGTAATTTATTTGTTAAAATGTTTTTAGCACATCATATTCATAACTTAAAAAAATACTGTTAGTATAATAATTTTAAAATATGTTTTTAGCGCATCAACTTCAAATTTCAAAGTCAATAGTTTTCCCTAACTTAAAAAAAACCTACTGTAATTATTTATTTTGATTTCAGTTCATAATATTAAAAAAAGTTAATTCAAATAGAACTAAAGCTTTTCTCGAAACCTAAATTGTCATTGATATCCATGTCTATTATAGTAGACCAGCGTAAATGCCTAGTTGTTGGTGGGTGGTTTTTAGAGGAGGGGGTGGGGGGGTGAGACAAAGCAAATTGGGCCTAGGGGCCCAAGGACTTTTAATCTCCCACTAATTATATTCTTAATAGTGATAAGAAATTTTGTCCTCAAAAAATAATTCTTTATTTTTAAAGGAAAAAATATTTTAAAACCTTTTTACAAGTTTCTGTAATTTAAAATATACTATTAGCTGTTGGGCTGTCTTGTGGTTAAACATTCTATTTTTAACTCTAAAAGTTGCTTAGTTTACTTTTAAGCAGTCGTTTTAAGGTGGGGATGCAGAGAACACGAGAAAATGTTAAGTATGCTTGCAGTTTTTATAGCAAAACTCTTTTTGGTCAAAATAAATCAATTATTTCTTCTACATAAAGAAGTGGTATTAAAACTTCTATTAATAACTTTAAAAATTGATAAAGCAAGTAAAAGATTTTAATACAATACCAGATTTTATTGACTTTCAATCAATGTTGATGGTCAAAAGTGGGCTTCTTATAAAAATCAGGGTTTAGTTAGCTGTTGATATTCTCTTTTTAATTATTGCTTCCTACAACTGTCAATTAAAGTGGCAACTCACCGCCTCAGTCTCTTGGATCTTCCAGTCGGAGTAATCTCATTCCCTTGCACATCTCTCATCTTGGTCAACTCCTCGACTACAATACTAGCATCCAGAATGATCTTCTTCATGAAATGTCTGCAGGCAGACAACACGTCAGCCAGGTCTGTGTCTGTGCTTATTTCTATCAGAAGAGTCACAAGTTTCTGCTGCAACTTGTTGGGAAGATGTTCCAGAGGCACTTGTGACAGCTGAAATATATTCTCAAATCAGACCACTCATGTACCTTCCCTTATTTCAGCTTAGGACAGGATAAATGCAATAGCCCAACTTGGGTGGTTTTATTTGGGTTTTGACCATAAACTCAGGTGACTAAACAGCAACTCACCTGAGTGAGTGTGACGATAGCAGGGCAGGTAGGTGTGCCGTTGTCCGCCCACACAACAGTGTGGGAATCTTTCAGGGTGCTTTCAACAAGCTCCCAGCACTTGTCATGCTTTAGACAATCACTAGTGGTGTGTTCCAATTTCCCCAGAACATTCCGCAGGATGACAGAGTGGTGGACATCCAGCTCCCTGTCCATCTGCTGGCTGATTGACAAAACTCTCAAACCCAATGGCACCAGATTCAACAGAACACTCTAAAACAACGACAATAACGGAAATATATTTATTTTCTTGATGTTTTATTAAGGTAGATGTACATGACAAAAAAAAAATTGCCCAGGTTTAAATATGCATTTGTAAATATTTTAATATATCATAGCAACCATAATCACTATATCAGGTTATTACTCTATAAGGAAAACCTCTTTTCGCTTTATGAGGTAATTGTACTATATTTGGAAGAAGGTATAGGAAAGGTGGATAGAAACATATAAAAGGGGGACGAACACAATATGGCCTTTACAATGAAAAGAAGAACACAGTTCACACTTTACACTGCTGCATAATAATTGTAAAAATGGCTAACAAAAGTATTTCAATTTTTGAGGAAAGGTTATCTTTCTTTTCGCAATATCCTAAGATTTTGTAAACCATGTCAGTATTTTTTTCTAAACATCAGATGGTTTTATTGTATTTTCTACATTTACAACTACTACATTTTAAACATCCCTTTTCAAATCAATTTCACCATAGAGGGGGGGTGGACCATTTGGTTTGTATTATTTAGTATTTGTTCAAAATTCTACTTTTCTATTTGAAATTATTCCATCCAAAAAAATCCATGAACCAAAATTGTAAAATGTTATGACCCGCCTCGGTGGCGTAATTGGCTAACGCGCTAGTCATGTTGAGCTGCTTAACTGCTGAGGATGGGGAGATCGAGGTTCGAATCTCGGTCGGGTGAACTGGGGGTGGTTTTTCCTAAATGGTTTTCCACTCTCCTTCCACGCAAATGCGGGTTCACTTCCTCTAATTCAACCTTCCCAATTCCTAATCCATTAGCGTAATTAGTACTTAAAGTGTATAACCTGAATGAGAAGTAAGACGCGGTGCTAAATAATAATAATAATAATAATAATAATAAATGTTATATTTTTTCTATCGTCAAGTAAAGAATCAAAAAAATATGCCTACCTCTGAATTGACTCGTTTTAGTATCTTCAATAGTGCAGCCGAAATGTAAGGGGGTGTCTCAACATCCCCTATTAGCTTGAGCAGTGTTTTTAGACAGCTCTCCATATTAGGTTTAAGTTGCTCAATCTCTGACTCTTGTATGTCTGTAGAGAGGTACTGATACATCACCAAATATATATGTCTGAGGAGCAATACATCATAATCCATTTAAAGCAAGGCAATACCAAATGAACAATTTTGAAAACATTTATGGAAAAATCAAATATCTCTATTCACTCTACCATGTAACTGGTTTCCAGTCTGATTATATTAATTTCTTAAGTAATATTGAATCATAGATTTGAATTTTGAGCTAAGCCCATAGAATATGGATCTAGGATTTATTTAGATTCGTAATTTTAAATTGAATCCAAATCTACCAATATTAAGATTCCAAATTTTGAATCGGATTTGAATCTCAGTTAAATTCGGATTAGGAATTTCAAAGGTTCGCACAGGCTTATAATTATAGGGCACCTACAAAAGGAGAGGTGGTATCTGAAACATAGGAAAAGTTACCATGTATCCATTCATCAAAACATATAATCTGCAAGACCATATTATGTTGATTTATTCTTACTTTTGGAAATCAGAATATTCACACAAACAATTTATTTTAAACTAGTTAACGTTCTTACATTATTGAAACATGAACTTATGAAAATAACTGTTTAGATGTTTCTTTTTTGTGGAAGTCGCTTCTACCGTTCACATAAAAAATGCTTTTTAAACGCGAGCTTCTAAAATGCAGCATGCTCTTCTGAAATCAAGATGGCAAACCAGCCGAAACAAGGGAGGTTGATGATGTCATACAAACTGTCAAGGCGGTTGTGTTCTTATGTTGTTTACATAGTAAAAAACTTTTATTTTGAAACTAATATTTTGTATGGTTTTTTCTCTAAGTTATAAAAACGTTTATTTTGGTGGCCAGTTATGACAAGATACAAGCGTGAATATAATACATTTTAATTAATTATTTCATGTACTATAATATCTCTTGTTGCCACAACCGCAAAACCAAAAACTGATAGTTTTATTAATATATTTTGTTGTTTCAACAAGTTACGAAAATACCAACTGTACGGTTGTGTTCTTATGTTGTTTACATAGTAAAAAACTTTTATTTTGAAACTAATATTTTGTATGGTTTTCTCTCTAAGTTATAAAAACGTTTATTTTGGTGGCCAGTTATGACAAGATACAAGCGTGAATATAATACATTTTAATTAATTATTTCATGTACTATAATATCTCTTGTTGCCACAACGGCAAAACCAAAAACTGATAGTTTTATTAATATATTTTGTTGTTTCAACAAGTTACGAAAATACCAACTGTACAGTAATCCTTAGGGAACTATTATTAAACTTGTTTCGTTTTATCACTAATACAGTACTACTAAGAAAATAATAACTATTTCTGAATAGGATGACAATAGCCGCTTTCAGTCAACTTTTGCAATAACAAACCTTCTGCTAGCTTTCAGATACCTCCACCTTTCCAACCATGGATGGTCTATATCATTATATACCCAACATCCATGTATGATTAAACATTACTAGTCACTAGTAGTATTATTACAAATTAAATATTATTTTTAAGTAAACAAAATCTTAATAGCTGTTCATCATTAAGAATATCCTCTTCAATGAAACACTTACTTGTGATCCATGATAAGCTCTTCGCGTCTGCTGAGCAGCACAGTGACCAAAGGGCCCCAGTTGTCTGAGTTGAGGGCAGACCCAAATAACCTGCCCACACTATTGAGACAGTCAAGAGCAGTCATCCTGAATGGAGCCAGAGGGTAAGCCAGGATAATCAAAAGAGAAGGGATAAGGGCGCAATCAGACCAGTCAAGACACCACCCCAAGGGCTCAGAGGTTTTCTGGAGCAAGGCAGCAGTCAGACGCAGGGCGCGAAGCCGCAGTTCAGGGTTTACAACCAGTGAGGTTGGCGTCATTTCCGAGCCAACCGACAACTTGTACAAGAACTGGACTTGCTCCTTAAGGCTTGGAAAATAAACCTGTACAGGAAAGTTTTCAATCAAATAAAATTGTGTTTTCACACAGAAACCACATCATAACAATATATATAACAGTGAACAACCCAACTTTTAACGCCCTCTGATATCAAGATTCACACATATATAATACAAATCAAGATAGGGTGAGTTGCAAGAGACATTTGCAAATAGGAGAGAGCCATATGGATACAAAATACTTTGATTTATTTTATAATAATGGAAAATGATAAAACTATAGAAAGAAGAAAAATAAACTAATAAGTGCAAGTTCAATGAAGGACGGCCCATCTAAAGAAAGAGGAAATATTTGGGAAGAATCCAATACCCAAGGGTAACATCTTCTTCCTTTCTTTTGTCTTCCATAGTAGAAATAGTCACAACCACCTTTAAACACAAAGAGAGTGATATTTCACCATTGTTGCCTTTAATCAATAAAAAAATAGGAAAGAGAAAATACATTTTTCACACTTTTTTGTATGATAAAGGACACATTGCCAAAATATTACTTTTAGATGACTGATGTGTGAGGCTTTTGGAAAAAAATGACCATGTGATAGTCAAACCATACACCACAGTAGGCATGTGCCTATGTGGGGGTAGCTTCAAGATAAGACAAATTTCAGATTTTCTTTCTTAACTAGACTTACTTTGAGAGAATGAATTTAGCATTGGGATCAAGAAATTGGTAAACAAATTTAAATAAAAGGAATAATTTATAATGAAAAAGGGGTGGGGAATGTTTAACATCTTGGATAGAGGTTTTCCCTTAATATAGATTCCTTATGAGACTAGAATATGTCCAAAAATGTAAATGATTTGGTGTATTTACAGGCATAGTAAAGAAAAGATGGAAATATGAAGTGTACATGAAGAAATGTATGTGGAATTTGTATTTTCTGTTAACTCTTTGATGTTGACATAGGGATAAGACAATGGTCCAAAGGTTGACTTACGGAATTGTTCTGTTCATTTCAAAGACTACAGGTTTCTTTTTTTCCGCAAGCTCTAAAATATATTATTTCATACCATTTTATTTTACACCATGGTCTGACATTATAATACCTTTAAATTTTAGGGTATTATTATGTGCAAGGCCAAACTATATTTTGGCCAATACAGTATTTAATTTAACTTGATAATTTAAATATTTATCACAACATGAAATTGAATTACTTCAGATTAATTCATAAGAACATTATACCTTTGAAATGTATACAATAGCTCTGAATTTAAAAAAAAAATTGCAAATAGATTTGATATTTTAAAGGATAGTAATTTTATTGGTGAAGCTTTGTAAATGTCAAAGCCAGAATATTTTTTGAAGCAAAGTTAGGCTAATATAAGTTTCAAAGCCAAGTTGAAGTTTCGATCTAGGTTCCATTCTACAATCACTCATCAAGAAAGGATATGAAATAAGCAAAACCAATTTTAAAACAAGTAAACCATATAAACAAAAGGTGAAAAAAGGAAATTGGAAAAGAATGATAGGGCACTTAGATAGGAACATCTTTTTTTTTATTTGAGGTATTTAATGTGCACTTTCTCAACCAACTGATTAGATCAGCGCACAAGAATTTCTATGAACAAGAGCCAAAGGACCTATCAATTTTGCCGGGAAAAGGATTTTCCCATATCATCCAGGGTTCTTTTACATGCCAGAGTTAACATGGGACCGACGGCTTTACTTCCGCCCCAAAGGAAGTTATGCTAAGGATTTTTATCGCTCAAGAAAAATCTGTCAACCCAGGTTGGATTTGAATCCACGAACATTGGGTCCTGAATCGAGCACTTTCAAGTGAACATCGAGGTCGATAGAAACATGTAAAAGGAATAAATAGCATAAAGGGCAAACACATAAAATTGACAATAGATGTAAGGATATATATTCACATCCTATGTCCACATTGTAAGTAATCCATTCACAAATCAAGAGGACACCACTATTTTCTAAACAATGTTTCTTCTCTAAGGCTTAGCTTTGCAAAAATCTTTTAGAATACTTTAACATTACATGGATTTCGCTAAAGGTAGGGCCGACTGTATTATTGTATACAAAATTTGTTACTCAAAGAATTGATAACATTTGCTTTAAGTATATTATTTTCACACTCACATCATTGAACTCCTTGAGAGCATCCACATACAACCTCTTCATATCCAAGTTCTCAAGACTGCATCCAGTGATGAGAACTTCAAACAATCGAGTTACAAACAGCATAGCAGCATCATCACTTGTGACCACGTTCTTGGCCAAATTCCACCAAATGGCTTTTTTCAAGTGTTCAGGTAAGGGTGTCTTGTGCATGAGCCTTGTTAAGCAGTTGATAAAACCTGGGACAGCAAGCCTTCCCATACGAGCAGCACCCAACAGAACAGGAAATGTTTCTTCAGTAACATTTGGAACATTCTGCTCAACATACATCTGGAAAGTAAAAAGATTCCTCATGCAAACGCATATTAGTAATAATTAGGGCTCTGCGAGATTGGGTTTTTTCATTCAAGTCAAACTCGAGTCGAGTATTTCTAAAAGCTCCCGAGTTTGAGTCTAGTTCGAGTGTAGGCCTATTAATAATTTTGAAATGTTAAAAAGTATACTAAAACACATGTTCTTAAAATATGATTGACACTCATTTTTATAAACAGTAAATACTTTTGAAAAAAAAGTTATATAATGTAAATATCTGTTTTTAAATTAGAAATAATACTTATAATAACACAATTTAAAAAACAAGAACACTCAAATAAAAATCTAATAAAATAAAACAAATAATTAAAATGGTTTCAACACTTATGTCTTTAAGGACAATTAATGCCAGGCCTCCACCATGGTTCCGATCCCACGTTAAACTGTAGGTCCTCCATTTCATCTCACAATCACCCTACCATTACTCATAAGTGGGTGTATAACGTGACAAGTAGTAAAGCACGATGCTAATAATGATAATTTAAGGACATTAAAATTATAAGACAAAGTTAATAAAATGAATAATTGCATGATGGCTTGGAAATGTATAACAAGACAGTGTAGAAACACTGTACAGTGATGTAAAGTATGTGATAGTGAAGGAAGCCAACCTG
Source organism: Timema poppense (assembly GCA_902141375.1). Lineage (NCBI taxonomy): Eukaryota > Metazoa > Arthropoda > Insecta > Phasmatodea > Timematidae > Timema > Timema poppense. Next base: position 9,622 of record CABFOV010004633.1, on the reverse strand, counting down.
AAAGGATAGTTAGGTTAGGCCTAGATAGGAACAAACACACTTCTCTCTTCATGTCTTCTTAAAATTTTACACTTTCCACTTTTTTTAAACTTCCACTTCTTTAATACTTCCACAGTTGCACATTGGTTTGAATTTTTGGGAATATTACTTTTTCATTTATGTCTTTTCATATGAGAAATAAATATTTCAGAAAATTCAAAACAATGTGCAACTGTGGAAGTGTAAGTGTAAGAAGAAGAGAAGTGTGTTTATATCTAGGCCTAAGCTAACTATCCTTTCAGGTTGGCTTCCTCAACTATCACTTTACATTATTGTAGTGTGTTTCTACACCGTCTTGATTAAAAGTTAATACAATTGATATCTTAATAAGCTAATATTTCCCCAAGATATGGTTCAGTAACTTAATTTACTGTATAAGAAAACGTAAGAATAATAAACAATTAGAAATTTTAAGTGTTTTGTATTTCGTTTATTATTCCTTAGTGTGATTGTGTATTGTCACGCCTTCTGTTCCATTTCCATTCCTCCATGCACAGTTGCACATGCGCATTGTACAGGCTCTTGTTAAGACATTATTTTATTGTGAAATTTACTTCAATTTAATTTTCAATATTTATAAATGTTGATGCTCATACTTTAAAATTAAAAATAATATTTCTAGAAAACAATAAGAAATATTAAGTGCTTTTTATAATATAAATGTGTTAAGTTTGGTAAAATATGTATTTCATAAATAAAATTAACTTTTATTTTAAACAGGTTAACCAACATAATTCTATAACTACATAGTAACTAAACTAGAGCTAGTTTTGTAGCTAAACGTATTAATTAATACGGGTTTTAAATATCTTGAGTTTTAAAATGTTTAATATAAGATATTTTTGATATTACACTTTTAATTTAACATAAATTATTATTTTATAAAGGGACCAAGTTAAAATAGTAAAAATAATCATTAAATTATTTAGTAATCTTCTCAGCTATTTTTATTTTCATTGCATTTTCATGGCAAAACAAGTGAATAACTTCAATCAGGTATAATTCAAAATGGACAATATTGAATAAATTTACCGGTCGAAAGTGGTTTGAAAGCTCTATTACACTAATAATGGGAAAATTGAAATTAATTTTTAACAATTTGTTAAGTAACCAAATGATTTATAAGTGGAAATTCTTATATTAACTTAATTAAACAGACTATGCTTATTATTTCGTTTTAAAAATTGATTATTAAGAATATCAAGTAGAAGCCTACAAAACTTTCAATCTCGATCTTGAGCTTAAGCGACAAGCACGAGTTCGAGTTCGAAATAAGAGTACTCGTAGAGCCCTAGTAATAAAGTATTTTAAAAAAAATTTGTTTCATGAGTGGAGTGCAGAATATATAGCAATTTAAAAAAAATCATTGTTGTTGTTAACAAATACTTATTTAGTTATATGTTGAAAAGTGATGCCTAGATATAGGAATCAAACTAAGACAGTTTTCTTAGGCCAGGCGCACAGTGGAGGATACAAATTTTTGAAACATAATGAAATGAAACATTTTTGTGTAATTGTGTTTCATCAAGTGGCATTCCACACTGATAATTTGCTTTCAAGTGAATCACTACACACTGGCTGTCACAAGGCGAAATAAAAGCGATGCCACATGACGATACACAGTGACATGCAGTGAAACAAAGCAGCTGTATTCCCTGATCTTATGTTGCATCCAGTTGTTTCACTTGTTTTGTGAAAATTACATCACTGCACAGGCGCAAAGTCAGGAACTAAATCCATGTGATACTAGTCTCTTAAGAGCTTATGAATTGTGGTGATCATTATTGTTAACTATCTTGTTACTTTGTTAACTTACTTGAATGAAGTTAGAAAATTTGCTTTAGTTACAAGCTTGTATTGTACAATTGGTAGTATAACTGCTCTCTCGAGTTGCAAATGACTGAAGTGATTGAGCGCTCGTGATACTATCGATTGCTTATATGTCGCTGACGATTTCCGCATGTCCATCATAGACTCAGCTTTAAACTATGAGTGAAGAATGACCCCGAGAAATGAACGTATCCTGGATAGCTCAGTGGTAGAGAACTTGCACTCTCAGCCAAACATCCTGGGTTTGATTCCCATGTATAGATGTCATTTTTCAGCTAATTTAAATTAAGATAAAGAATATGTTTAAAAAAACCTCAGTGTACCCAGCTAAGATTAAAACCTGCCACCAGCAAACCAATATATTGCAAGCTTGACTTCTTAGACCTTGTGACCACCAGTGTAGTTCTGTTACTCTAGACATGACTTGTAAGGAATGCCAATAAAAAATAAGAATAAGCCTCCTTACATGTGAATCTTCGACACATTTTATGGCTTTGTTGAGAACCAGGAGACTGGCGTGCGGGTCATTCTCAGGCACGACCCTGGAAAGCAAGGTGATGGCCAGCAAGTGGGGAGAGAAGTCCCCTTCAAAGTGAGGGGCTTGGTCAATGGCCTCCCACAAGTGTTTGTTGGGGAGACATGCTGGGGTCAGGCATCTCCAGACTGCTGAATTTACTTGGGCTGGATTCTTCACTCTCTGCACATCACCTAGATCTGAAGAGGGAAAAGTAAAATACATTTTTGTGGAAATTCATGAAAAATGAAATATTTTGATTGTAATGTGATTTATGAATTCAATCACATCAGGTGATGGCGGACAATCGTTGTAAGGAAAAAAATATATATCATATATAAATTGTAGAAAAAATTGTAAGATATGTATGTAAATGTAACTATTTTGATTTATTTTACTTCAAAAGTTAAAAATTATTTTGAACATACTTCATTGTTAAAGGTTTCTCATGATGACAAGATTTACATGATTAAGGATACAATTGAACCCTTTTAGTGGCACGCCTATTCCATAATTCGCATGCAAAGAGTGCCAGAGGTCTGTTAGGTTTTGTGTGCAAAGAATGCCACAGCTATTTCCTAATTTTTGTAAATGTTTGCAAGAAGATTCGCCAAACCTTTATTTATGAAACGATATTTTGCTGTTGTGCATTAATTTTATACAAGAAAATAAAGTTTTGAATATATGATTATAAATGGTAATTACAGAAATTTTATTTGAGATCCTACATTAGATATTTTTGGGCCGTTATTGCTTACCTTACAGCAAGATTTATTATATTGCTTACCTCATGAATAGTGAATGCATTTTTCAAAAAACCTTTTATAATGAATAATTTCATATTAAAAAAAAATATTATACACATTTATCATGGCATTATGCCTATTTACTAACATTGGTAAAGAAACATTTCATTCACACAACACAACATGAAATTCTAAATAGTTTATTTTTCTAAATTCATAACTATTCAACCCATACATTTGAAAATATGAATGTGAGCCCCACTTATGTTTTTCTATACAGCTCTTACGTAAATTTGTGTTTCACTTAGCACATTTAGTATTTGATCCTCCCATTGTAATGGTAGTAAACTCCCAGTTCCAATAACAACAATTTACTGTTGATTTTTGTTGTCAGCCATATATTAAATAAATGAGGGTAATGTTCTCTTTCCAGTGATATATGACACTATCAGACTATCTATCAGATAAAACGAGCACTAGCACAAATCTGGAGAGCCAACCTCGTCGGCTCTGGCGCTTTTAATGGTAGAAGGCGAAGTCAATCAAATTGGCTTGTGGCATTTTCAGCGATGGTAGGCAGAGCCGATCAGATCGGCTCATGGCACTGTAACAACTTACATTGTAATAACGCTCACCAACTGGGGCAGCCCGCTCTCACAAGATCAACACGCAGCACTAGCTCAACCAGCGACCTCCACGCTCGCCAAATACAACAGACTGACTGAAGGCGTGTCTACGCCAACGGGCAATGAGGCTCGACCACGTGTTCGGCCAGCGAAGAAACGGAAAGAAGAGTTCCACTTCCGCCTTCTCCAAGCTTCGAGACTTCTCTACGTGCGCCTCGAACTTCACCTCCCCCCTTGTTTGTAATGTTCTCCATCCTTCCTTTCCTTCGATCCGCCCCCCCTTTCTGAGAATTATAGTTTGTATAAATACGTGTGGTACCGGGATCTCAGGTCACTTACTACCCCACCGGCTTGAGGACAAGAGGTGAGGACAGCGACTTAGGTCTCGGGGAATATTATCATCTTACTAAAAATTACTATTTCGGCGTCATGGGGGGAATTCTTTCTAAATTACTATTTGGACTTTGTTATTAAATTACTTTGGATTTGAAGTTTGACTATGCTACGCGCTTATCGCGGCTGGGAATTAGACCGTCGCTTTCGCCACCGCTTATATTCAGAGTCTGAGCCCTATTTGTTTGTAACTTGTATTTTGGCCAATATTAGGTTTTTAACCAGAGATTGTCTGGTCCTGGGTTCGAAACCCGGCTTATGTTATTTCCAAATATAGCTGTTTCTGGACTCGACTTTGTTCGCCAAGTTAAATTACTAGAGTTGATAGGTTATTATTACTTTGTGGCCTTGTGTCATTGTTATGACGTCACGTTTACTGCGGGCGTCTGTAAGAAAGTTATATGTTTATATTAGGGTGGATAACGGTAACACTAGAGTTACCGGTTATACCATTCCCCTTGAGATAGGAACTTTTCGAGTTAGCGAAGTAACCAGAGAACCACAAACCAAAGACCATGTCACTGAGATCCCGGACCGTAAATTTTGATGGGTTTATGTAACGTAATTTGTCTTGAGGAGGTAACGTGTATGTTTACCTTTTATTGTAATTGATTTCCGCGTTGGACGGAAAAGCGCGCTTCACGCAGTGTTGAATGTTTGCTTCACTTTGTTATTGTTTTTTGACTCAATAAAATCATTATGTTCATTCAGGTAACTCTTTTACCTAACTTACTGCCTCTCTCACCTTATAGATATTAAGGGGGGGGGGTTGCAGCACTATAAAGGTTAACTGGTTGTTAAGGAACACCGTTTTAGACTATATATTTTAAGAGTGTAACTATGTCATTAGGATGAGTAAATAAGGAAGGGGGAGAAGGTTTTTAAACTGTTATTTGGGTGGGAAAATGTCAAGGTGAACAAGTGAGTAGCCTTTCTGTAGAAGAGGATGAAAGGGGAATCGAATTATTATAAAACCATCTATCACAGCTAAAATAGACCTTTTCATGTCAATGTATTAAAATTTTCACAAACAATCTATATGGTTAAATTTACTGTGCCATTTTTTGTCATTTAAATTTCTAAGATTACTTTTTAAAGAATTCTAATTTAAATTGTGATCTACACTTAGAATTGGCAGGTAGGATGTAAACATAGAAAGGTTTTTTGGTGGACATTTACACTTCCACATAACTAAAAGCTTGTTAGTTGAAATATTGCTGTAAAAAAGTAGTCCAGCGTCTTGGACAATGATAATCAGAAACATAACACATGAAATATTGTGTTATTAACAAAATGTGTATAGCCCCTGCAAGCTAAATCAGCTTTTTATTATAAAAATAGCTGTCAAATTTTCTATCCCAAATCATATGAAATACCAGGACAATATCAGAATGTGTCTCAAATAACTGGTGAAATACTATGAAATATATCAAAAATATGTGCATTTTATTGTAATTGGTAACTAGATTGTAATTAACCAGCATAAAACTATAATGTGAGACTTGTATCAGATCCAAAATTGATTTTCCTTAGTCAAGTTCCTGAATCACAGGATATAAATTAAATGTTTAGTTGATATTTCTCAAACCAACATTTTTTTAAGATGTCTTAAGTATAAAACTAGGGCAGTCTATCATGTGATTTAGGACTACTACAATACACAACATTTCTTTCAATCAAAGTTACTACACCAGCTTTAGTGGTCACATGGTCTAAGGTGCTACTCTCGCAATAGGTTATAATGTAAAGATGGGGAGATTAGGGTTTGATCTGGGTCAGGTGTATTAATAAATGTTTTTCCAAAATGGTTTTCGTCTCTCCCTATGCAAATGTGGGTATACTTCCTCTAGATTCAAATTCAACTTTTATAATCATAAATATGGGTTGAATTCACTATTTTTCCACTTTAAATCTTGAATGTGAATATGAATACGAGTCATGAATCTTTCATCCCTTTTTGGCACATTAATTTCAAAATTAATTCTACTGACACTTATTTATTTCGTAAATTGTGGTTCTATATTAATAAAATGTTCCTCTACGTTAATATTAATTATGGAATGCCAGGCCTCCCCCGTGGTTCGGATTCCACGTTAAGCTGTAGGTCATCCATTTCATCTCACAATCACAGTTTCATTACACATTAGCATAAGTGTGTGTAACCCGAACAGGTGGTAAGACACGGTGCTAATAATAATAGTAATAATAATATTAATTACTACACTAATTGCTAAATTTGTGTGACAGTCCCTCTCACATTCTTGCTTATATAGGAGTATATAGTAGTATATTAATTTAAATAATTTCTTTATTTATATTTATATTTAAATAGTGTAAGGAATTTGGTCCAATAAATAATCATTTAAAGATATACTGTCTTCTGTCTTAATGATTTAGTTACATAAACCAACTCAACAGGCCACATAGGACTACTAATCTAAATAAACATTATAACTCCGTGCCCACTTTAGTTCTTTTGCTGCGCCCTTAGTGCCGTTTCACACGGGCTATTTGAATACACATATCATCTATTGCGCATTTTTATTTTAGAGTATTTTCCCACTAATGATTCTGTGTGGTTTGCCAGCATCTCACTAACAAAAAATTCAGCTTCAACACACTAGAGTCAGTAGGGTTTTTTAACAGTATCTTAGTACTTGTTTGAGTTATACACATATATTAATTATGATAATGAGATCAAGATGAGGAAGGTATGGTTCTTAGAGTAAATGTGCCAACATTTTTGTGGAGGTAGCTTGTAAAATAATTTAAGAAAACTCATCCTCAGTACACCTAAATGAGATTCGAGCTCTAATCTACCCATCACCAGCAATCCAGTCCAACAAAAGAGTGAGAGAGGTTAGACCATGCAACGACCGATGTGAGTTTCAATACTTTGTTGTTTCCACACAGTGGATGTGAATAGAGTATAAGCAAATAGTGTGTACATACTAAACAGGAAGATAAACCAGAGACAAAAGAAACAAGGATTTTTTGGGTTAACCCAGTAAACAAAGTCTGGTTGACTGAAGGTATTTTCCCCTTGATATTCAATAGATTAAGTTAGAGCCATTTAAAATTGTTTTAATTTTCTAGTTTCCATCCAATGTATTGTTCAAAGCATATATGCCACAAAATCCAGGCCTAAAACCAGGCCTATGGAGAAAGCTGTGTTACATGCGTGGATTAAAACTACATTCATGAAAATAGTGTTGGATGTGATGAACTGATGATTTAATTATAAGTTAACCTGAAATTCTTTGTCCATCTGAAGTAGTGTTGTTAGCAGATGGTGACCATCACAAAATGTACATTTTTGCCCATCTATTTTGTTTTGTGTTTGCCCTAAAAAGAGATACCATTCTATACCTACTTTATTTCCACCCGCACTAACGGCCACATAGTTTAAGGTGGTGTTCCTGCCAAAGAATTCCACTTGAGTGTATTGAGGTTGGTTTTTCATAAATGGTTTCCCATTCTTCCTTCATGCCAACTCAAATATATTTTCGCTAAATTTTACCTTCATAATCCCTACCCCATTAGTGTAAATATGTGGATAACCCAAAAGAGTAGTTTCTCAATACACATTGCAGAGAGAAAAAAAGTTTACTCGGTTGATAACCTTGACAACATTCTAGTGACTATATGTCTTAACACTCTCCTTTTTGTTGGGTTCTTTCTCACCTCAACCTCTTCTATCTACCCAACTGCACATTTTACAAACAACAATCACACATATAGAGACAAGAGTTAATTATAAGTTAATCACCAGACACACAATACAGAAGAAGATGCAGGTATAGAGATTAAAAACAAACTCAAAATTACTGAACCTATAAGGCTTCCAAGTGCTCAATCCTGAGTATTTATTAAAAGCTTTGGCTTGACTAGAAAATTCAAAGTACTCGCAGATCTTTGATAAAAGATTTTAAAAATTGAAAGCAAATACATGTATACACTAATTTTAAAAATTAGATCTGATATTTTTTTCAAATACTAGAATCTTGAGTTTTCTTAGGGATTAAAAGATTTTTAAAAAAGGTGTCTTATTATATAGCATGTCATGGCTATAGCATGGATATAAGAAGAATTTATCATGTGTTTTTTTACTGATAAACATCATTATTTTATAAAGAAGGATATAGACATAACATATTTAAAAAAGTAATAACTTACCTTTCTTGACAAGCATAAGCATATGATTTTGCTGGGCAAACTTTGACTGAAGCACCTCCAATGTACATAGTAGGTCAAGATTGTCAAGAGGAAATAGATATGGCAGCACCGCTAGGAGGATACGATCTTCAACAAGTCCAGGTTGACTCAGATCAGATGAGCACAGACACTTCAGCACCTGGACTTGTACCTTGGTGGATACATTACTTGACTTGCAGCACTTGGAAGCTAGCCACAAGAGTTGTTCCAAAACAACATCTAAACCAAGCAGTGACACCAATTCTGGCAATGGAAGCTCGAGTAACTTGCTCACCACTGACATTTTATCATCTCGGAGTCGCGCTGACAGGGTGTGCTTTATGGATTGTTTTTCTTTCTCCTAAAATGGAACCATTTCATTTTTAAGAGTAATGGCAAAGTAACTATTTTCTTACTTAGATAACCATTAGACAAAGCTCTCTATAAAAGGACCACATAGGTTTATCTCTTAAACCAACAAAATGGATTAGTAACATTTTATTGAGAATAAAATAAACAATACAATAAATTACTTTGTATGGCTTTATACACACTTGGAAACATTTTATGGTAACTTTGTTTGTATACATATGCAAATTAGGTTCTTGTTTGTGGAATTTTTTAGGGTTTCTCACAAACAGTTTAGGATATGTTTGCCAACTGTTTTAAACGAGTTTGAGTGTTTCCTTTGCATTTCCCAAAGAGGAAACAATGTTTCTTGCTATCCATTTCAAATGGATTACAATAAACAATGTTTGCATGTTTGGAGGTGTTTGTAAACATTGTTGACAACAAGCAATGCAGGTCAGTTTGATTCTGTTGTTAGCACATAGAACATAAAAACCCGATTTTTCCGTTTTGTTCTAGATTGTCATGTCATGGACAAATTAAAAAACTCTTAAACTGATAGAAATATTTCATACCAATACATTGTTATAAAATGTGGCATATACAGATTACAATAATAGCATCAAAATACAAAATGTTTTACATAATTATGAACTTAAAAAAAAGGCCCTTTTGTACAGTTTTGAAGAAAGTATAGGAATTATTTGAAATAAAAAAGATTACAAGAAACCATATTAGTTTGATCATTTGAGCCTAGACAAAAAACAATGTAACCTAGTTACAACCTAACATAGAAGAAATGATAGCACTCACCAGGCCAGCCCAACTTGACTCGTTCCGACTCCAATATAATACACACCGAAGACGCTCGTCACCACAACATCAACACCTGACTGAACCGAGGTTCTTACCTCGTCGCAGGGCGTGTGGTT
>CABFOV010004632.1:26111-50485 GCA_902141375.1 Timema poppense | reverse complement strand
TACTGAGGGTGTTTTTAAACTAAATCAGGTATGTATATCCCATGGCCCGCAAGCCACTAGTGCGGCCCACGAGTTCATTCTATGAAGCCCAGATTTAAATTTAAATAATTTAAATTGCAAAAAATAAACAGCCAATTAGGTTCTTGTTTTTATTGTATTTGGGCATTAGGTCCTATAAAGTTCATTTATTGGCCCCCGGCTAGTTCCCCAATAACTTATTCAGGCCTCACCCAGGGAACGGTTGGACATGCCCGAAATTAGCGGTTTACCAGGTTTCCTTACGCGCAAATATTGACACATTTCCTCTAAATTTACCTTTATTATCCCTAATCCATTTGTATTGTTAAATCCTGGACGAAGGGTAAAACTAGGCGTTTGGGAGGTCGCGTAGTGTATAAAGATCAATCTTAAGGTGGTGAGGTAGGGTACGCGTGGATTTGATTTAAAAACATGTTTTGGTCAAAATAAATCAAATATGGTATGTATACAAATATAAAGTTTAATTTCCTTCGCATGCTACTATCAACACTTGAATATTGTCATTAGCATAGTAGCATTATCTAAAAACCTTTTTAAATGAAGAGAAAACGTTCTCATAAAATTCCAGGACACCTTTGACGGATACAACTGTTGATATAATCATGTGAAGAAAATTAAACTTTATATTTGTATGGATTTATTTTAGTATTTTATTGATTTATTTTTATCAAAAGAGTTTCGGTATAAATAAATCAATAAAAACAACAAAACACTTACCTTTTCTCCCGTTTACTGCAAACCCACCTTAAAAAAGTTCAATTAGGTCCATCTGTAAAGGGAAAAAATCTATATAAAATAACACTGACAGTTCAATTGTTTGTGAATTATTCCTCTCCTCTCACTAGCACGTACTTCTGAAGGGAAATTAAGTATTTCCTGATATTTGATGTCTTTGTTGGTCGATTTTAATTTTTCTTTTTATCGGTCGCAGTATTTTATACTTTACAAGCAATTCCTCTTATTTCCCCCGAGGGGTGTTTCTGTTGATCTCTCGGCAAAAATGGGCAGGGGAGAGGACAAGAGGGTTGTTATAAAAATAAAGTTTTTAGGAAGTGTATAGAAACCACATTTACATTTTGATTGAAACTGGCAGTGGCACAAATATGACAGAGAAGCGCTCGAAACAATCTTTGTTCCCCAAGTTGAGCGTTTATTCAAACCCAACCGCTGACTAATTTAAATAAAACTTTGGAAAAAGATTTTTATTAATTTTAAAGACAGGGTGTTTTACGTTGGAGGAAACCAATCGCATGGCCTAGTGGTTAGAGAGGATAACTACATGCCTAGAAGACATTGGTTACATCCTGGTTACCGGCGGGAATAATAATTTAGTAATTTGTGTGTGTCCTGTCCCCCAGGTATAGTGATTGAGTTACAGTAAATTTGGTATTTTCTGAAAGTTGAAAAGTTACATAAAACATGTGCATATGCACATCGTCTTAATACCCATATGGGCTATATTCATATTTACAGTAATGGGATAGGGAGGAATGGGGTATAATTTAGAACAAAAATGTACCCGTGTTAAAGGAGAGGAATATAATAAAAGAATTGACGATAAGCCATTCATTAAAACACCTAGTTGGGATTCAAACCCCAAAACACCCTCTGTTTAGACATAACTTATGTTTAGTCCTCTTTTTTATTAATCTATTTAGTCATAGTTATGTTTTAGTATTTTGTTTAGTCCTCTGTTTAGCCTGATTTAGTCAGATTTATATGCTGAAACTCACTAAGCCCTTGTCGACGCATGCCCCATTTCCCCCCTTTTTACAAACACAGAATCCACCAGGAAAACAAAAAAAAAAGTTTTTTATTGCATTAAAAATAACTTAGTTACAAATTTTAGCCCGTTAGTGTTGGGCCACATATTTTAAACAAATAACAATTCCAAGTAACAAAAATAAATACCTTATAATTAGGCCAATTAAAAAAAATTACCCCCTGCGTCATATTTTCGGACATAGTAACATACTAAATATTATAAATAAATAAATAAATTGCTCCCTAAATAAATGCCGTAGCAAACATAATTTTGTAGGATAACTGATAATGTCGGTCGCAGCGCGCTCAGCTTTTGTTGTACATTATGTAACTGAATACCTTCAAAAAGGCTCAATGACGGATATTAAAGACAAAAAATGTATATGTCAATTTATTAAAAATAGCATAATCAATGCATTATTTCTACGTAAATTTGATTATCAAAAATTATTATTGACGGAAGTGCCTTAGCATTCGCCCTTCAATTAGCGCCCGCCCCCCTTCCCCCCCTCCCCCCGCCTCAAGAGTTGTGCTATAAGTGTCCGAACCTAGCGGGCCTAATGGTAAATCCGACTCTGCTAAGTTTAGCCATATGTTTAGTACTTCATTTTGTCATATGTTTAGTCATTTGTTTAATCTTATTGTGGAAACCTTGTTGCTCTAACAGATATACCGTGAGTTGTGTTCTTCTCGTACTAAGCTAACAGTACATCAGCCGTCAGTAGTGGAACCTATTGTGGAGTGGTATAGGTACACTACACGCTCTATAGTTGACATGGTGTGACGTCAACAAGAAGCTACGGGAGAGAGAACGCTAGCTTTTATCTCAGTACCATTTATACGATCTGCGTCTAAAGACGGGACAAATTAAGAGAAAGTCTTAATATGAATGTTTCTTAGTGTTATGTAGTTAGTGACTTCCAAGCGCGCATAGCCCTTAAGGACTGAATAATAAACATTTGAGTGAAATTAGGATTTTTTTATTATTAAATGGTTTTCCACTTTATTTCCACACAAATTCAAGTATACTTGCCCTAAATTAAACCTTCCTAATCCCTAACACATTAATATAATTAGTACTGTACATATGCGTACAGCCCGAACGGGTATTAAGACACGGTGCTAAAAAAACAGATTTTAAACAAGAATATTGTGACTTTAACGTAAATAAATTTACTGGACCGTGACAATAAATAAAAACCCAAATCAGTGGGCACGCTGACTAAGGAGTCAACATAGTGGGGCATAGTTTTCCGATTAGGATGACGTTGGGGTTCGAATCACATCCGGATGTACTGAGAGAATTTTTTAATTAATGGTTCCCCACTCTACCTCCACGCCAATCCGGGTACATTCCCTCTAATTTCTAACTTTCTCATTCCTACTCTCCCGTAGTGTAAATATACGCTCAGACTGTATGGCTGGTAAGACACGATCCATAAAATGTTACACTAAATAAACGACTATAAAGACATTTGACATACCAAGCCCTCAGGAAAAAGGCTCACTCAATAGCCATGAAGATGAATATAAGAGAATACTTTAAACGTCAGTGCCTCGAGCTTCAACCATCCCGGTTGCCCCAAAATATTAAAGTCCTACATAGCTAATTATATCGATCCTCCAAATTCCTTTCGCCTCTAGATTCCACCTTTTGGATAAAATAGTTACTTATTCGGAGTCAAGGACCTCAGCTTAGTCGGTATCACGTCACGACTAAAAAATCTATAATCAATGAGTTCGGTCCTAGTGATTGATTGGTGGCTGGAGGACTAAATGGTGTGGCTGATATATAATAAAGTTAATTTTAGTTTATCTATTAGGAGTCCTTAGCGAGTACTTTCTGAATACAGTTGATATATCATCACACGACTTAAAAATTAACCTAATACTAGAACATAGAAAGCGCTTAATCATAAGTGATAAGACTTTAGCCCATGCTGGGAATATAGCACTCGGGGCCCCTTGTGTAGTAAATATAATAATCATAAACTATGATAAGGTATTGAATAGGCTAGTCTGTAGGTCATGAGTTGATATAATCAGTTGATTCATAAAAGTGCACATTAAATAAACCTAAGAAGTTTGGACCATGATACGTAGTAGACTAAACTGGGTTAATCCTAGGATATAATGAGGGGGTGGGTGGATTGAGGAAGGACAACCTACTCCTACCTTCCACGCATGCGTGACCAAGCTCCCAGCTTGAGGGGCCTTGCAGTAGACTCGGCGGGCAGTAAACGAGCGTGTAACTATCCTAGATAGAATGTCACAGCATCTCTTGCGAGGATTTGGGTCAGTGTGCGCGTTGAGGTGGCTAGGGGTTGAAATGGAGGGGTGGAGATATGAGTCCCATCATCTACAAGAGGGTAGGCGGAAATTGGATTTGTGACGAGAGACCCCTCCCACTTCACACTTCCCCTCTTCTTGCATCTCCACATATAGAGGAACCGGGAAGAGAAAAACTTGTACAGATGATTGCTACGTTATCCGTGTGAGATGTGTTATAATCCGTTCGTGGTAATTTATACCTTTATTGAAAGCTTAAAAGTTTCTTTTAAAAAACACACAGTTTCATCTGACTCACAATTTCTTTTCTTCCGCCGCGTCTTACAAACCGTTCGGGCTGTATACACTCGCGCTAGTGGGGTAGGGATGAAAAAGTTGTAAGTTTAGAGAAAATGTACCCTGTCTTGTATGTAAAGAGTAGGGAAAATCACTACGGAAGATCTTCCTTTAGTGCACCCGGCTGTAATTCGAAATCCAACCTTCTCGTCACCAGTAAATCAATTATAGAAGGTTTACAGTCCTCGCGTCCACAGATGCAGGTCACAATAAAACTGTTATCACTTATCAGTTTAGATTTGTTAATTTAGAACAAGAAATTTTGAAACACATTTATTTGGTGGATAAATACAAAACTTAGTTTTAGTAGTAGATTTTCAACCGACATAAAAGGCCAGCGTTACTTATAGTGTGCATTCCCATAGTGAGCCATGCTTGGATTTTTTTATAGGTTTGCTACAAACAAACAAAAAAAGATTAGGATTTATTTTTCTATACATTTTTCGGGATATTTTAGCAACATCAATGTCGTTTCGTGGGATGTTACCAGAGTAGTGAACTTAGTTTAAACTGTACCCAGATTAAAGTGGGGATTTAGAAGACGCGAGGTAAGGGTGATGTTTTTTGCAGTTTTTAAAGCAAAATATTTTGTTGGCCAAAATAAATAGAATATTGTTTCAGTAGAAACAGAGAGTTTAAATTTCTTCACATGGTGATATCAAAAGTCCTTGAATGTTTATCAAGAGAATAGCGGCATTTGATGAGAAACATTTTAAATGAAGAGAAAAAGTTGTCGTGAAATTACAAGACACCCTGACATAGTGTATATTCAAGAACTGTTAAGGTCACCGTGTGAATAAAATTAAACTCTATGTTTATACTGAAGAATCATTTGATATATTTTACCAAAACATGTTTTGTCTATTAAAACTGCATAAATACTGCCCTTAGCTCGCGTTCTTTACATTCCCACCTTAAGTTCTCGTCACTTAGTAGAACATCCACTGGCCAGATGTCAACAAAAATATATTATCATGTGAGGTGTTTAGAGCAGAGCCTATTTATGATCAATCGAATGAGAATAAAGCTTTGGATAATATTTCACAGGTACAGTTTTAACAATCTCTGGGTAACCTGGTGGTCTAGGAGTAAGGTGTCAGACTTCTGTGCTGTGGATCCGGGGTTCAATCTTCGGTCCCAGCATAGATTTATCTGATTGCCAAACCCTTCCTTCACCTCTGACAAGTCGTGTATTGATCACAACTTGTGAATGTGGGGAATGCCAGGCCTCCACCGTGGTTCGGATTCCACGTTAAACTGTAGGTCCTTCATTTCATCTCACAATCACCCTACCATTACACATTAGCGTAAGTGCGTATAACCCGAACGGGTAGTAAGACACGGTGCTAATAATAATTATTATTATAATTATAATTATAATAACAATCTCTGCTTACTCTGGAAACACGACACGACACTGGTATTTTAGGTGACCAAGTGGTCTTATACGTTGGTATACCATTGAACTTTGTCGCCTTTGATGCGGAGGTTGGGGTTCAAATCCAGGCTGAATGCACTGAAGATGGTTTTTCCATCCTCCCTCTACGATAATGCAGATGCATTTCCACTAATCTTCCCTTTTCATCTATACACCTTAATATCCATGTGTAAAATACGAAGCTTAATAACACAGCGTGAGGAAGGCGAACATTATTAAATGAACCTGCATTCACTGAGATATATGATAAGGGACTACTCTTTCAAAAACGGAAACACCAGTTTATTACGCTGGCGTTGGGACAATTATGTCAATTGCTAGTCCCATTACCTAGGGTACAGGAGCTACTTTTAAATGATTATAATCCTGGTTAAATTAATTTGAGTCAGATTGCGATCATAGACTTGTTTTAAGAAGAAACAATTAAATATGTTATATTATGTAATCAATATTTTAACTTTGTTTTATAAAAAAAATATTTGAAGAATTAAAAAAAAAAGCAAAAGCCTTCATAAGATTACCTGCCCTCCTAAATGAGCAGGAAAACCATCATACAACTTATTTCCACTCCACTGGTAGTGGGAGGACGGGGGCCAAGGGGTGATCATACAAGTCAAGGGCATAGACCAGGCCTTTTGGCCTATCACGGAAACTCTGGTCGTTCCAGACACTAATTATAATCATCTAAGGGTGGCTTCATCGCTTGCAATGAAATTACAACTCCACAAGAGCCGCCATGTTGCCTGAGGGTCGAAAAGAGGACCAGCGGTTTCATGGGCGTGCTAATTCAATTAAATCTCGAGAACAGTGGCGCGCTGTGTGCTCAGTAGTTTAAACATGCTTATGTAGATTTGCTTCTGACTTCTGAAATTACCTCTCCTAATATCGGGGGTAGAGTATGATTGGTATTTATGTGCAGTACAATGTTGAAGTTTAGAGCTTGGCAGGCTATGGTAGAATTCTGATAACAGGAAAATTTATAGAACATACAAACTATTTTTGCGTTCAGTATTGAATTAATTCTACTACATTTTAGTGAATAATTTCATTGGAATATACATTATATATTAAAAGTGATAGTTGCATATTATATGATTTGAAGTATGAATACATTTAAATTATGTTAATAATTTTTGTAACTGCCAAAAAAAGTATTTCTTTATAAATAGAACTGTGGCCAAGAAACTTTACCCTTCAGATGAGTGGGGGGGAGGAGGAAGTGTTTCCTCACCCGCGTCTTACTTTTAATCTGGTTTATTTGCATTTTTATTACTAGGCTATTGAAATAGGGATGTGAATAGTATATATTTAAAGAAAACGTGTCTGCAATATATAAAGAATGTACCCGCATTGAGGTGGAAAAAAGAGTGATAAACCATTTATGAAAAACAACCCTCAGATCACCTAGCTTAGATTCGAACACCATATATTATCGTTAAATGCAAGCAAGATTAGAAGAACCAGACATTTCACCTAGCTTAGATTCGAACACCAAATATTATCGTTAAATGCAAGCAAGATTAGAAGAACCAGACATCTAATCTGTGAACCGGGTCAGACCAGTAATGATTTATTTACTTAGGGAATCTAGCCTGTTTATTGTACAAACACAGGGTCTAATAGCTAACTTAATTCTAAGACAGGTGCAACAACCAATACCCGAGCCATTAATTTATCACTGTTAAAGGGGAAGCCCCAATCCCCAGAATTATATAGCTCTCAACCATAGCTAGAATCGAACTCGGCTCCCTCAAAGCAACAAACAGACGTACTAATTACTGAATATCTTTATAACATAACGAGGGCTGGATGTTCTTGGGTGTTAGGCTCACACTTATCGTTCCAATTCACTTGGTCTACATCGATGGAATCATGGTCAGCGACTAAGTTTTTTCTATGCTAAAACAATTGCATTTCCGTTTTCAGTTACTTCCCAGCTTATGTTATAAAATATTTATTTTGATAACTGATTTTAGCACAAGGATCACTAACAGAATAATCTAATGGTTAGGGATGATGAATGCTGTTAATTGGTAGTTTACCGGCACCATGGTGAATAGGGGATAAGAAATCACAGTGAAAAAGTATGCGTAAGATCATCCCTAGAGCAACCGGGTGAGTTTCTAACCATGATCTCCCCTTTCACCACCCCGTCAAACAATATGTGATTGACGTCTTTGTTCACGTTATAAACTATGAGGATTGTAATAATTATTATAAATTCCAAAATTTCTCTCAGTAGAATGGCTGACATTTCCCATGAAATACCGGTCTAGAGAGGATCAATGTTAACATAACACAAATGTACATAAATGTACCAACTAGATTGTATGGAGTAAAGTGGGTTTGGGGGGATCACCATGAGAGGAAGTTTCTCAGCCAAATGTACTCGTCAAGACGAGAGCTGCACTCAAATAAACCATCTCAGCACCTGCCTGGCTCCGCTGTCAGCGATAAGGACTGTAATACTAGGACGCTAAAAGCAATGGCGTGTCACCCTCTCGGACTCTCTTAAGGTACGTGCACACAGGTAGCGAGGTGGGACGATGCGATTATAAGCGGAGCGAAGTTAGGCGTCTACACAACAACAACAACAACAACAAAAAGAGCGATCAACCAACACACATACAGCGTTGCGAAGCGGAACGGGGCGGCACTTCTCTAGTTGTCAAAATGGCGTCGTCAAAACTATCATATAAACGAGTGGGTACATGAAGTAGTTCGAGACAGGGACGGTATGGGGAATACATGGACAAAGGAGGGGGTCTATGAATTTCAACCTCAGCTCCCCCCAAAATTTTCCAAAGTTTCTTATTTGAAGCTTAAAGATTACCTTGTATCAAACCTCAAATAACTTGGAGGCATTTCCTTTTCAAAAATTTGACAGGTAAGGCCCAATCCAAACAGCTTCCAGTTTTAAAAACCTGCTTGTGGAAGACCACTTCAAATAGTTTTTAGAGGCATCTATTTTCGAAAAATAAAAAAGTTGTGAAAAACACTATATAGCTTCTAGGGTATTCCAAACTTCATGAAAAGTCTGGGCTAGGACCACTTCAAATAAATTCTAGGGTAGTATATATATATATTAAATCTGGCGAGCACTTCTAAGAATATATTTTTGAAGCATCAACATTTTCAAAAATTTGCCGAAGGTGGATTACTCCAAATAACCTTTAAGAATATCCGAATTTCAAAAAAAAATCGGGGGGAGCACTGTTAAAAAAGTATAATGTTTTCAAATTCTCCAAATGAGGAGCACTACAAATAACTTCTAGGTACATTCAACTTAATAACATTAATTGAGGAAAGGGAGGGTAGAACGACCCTAAATACCTTTTTGTTAGTTAACCCTTCCTCCTCTCTTACACAAATAAAGTTTCACCACTACTGTGTAAAATAACAGAGTTAATAGAGTTTAATGGTAAGTCATAACATAATGTCATAAACTAACAAATATGAAACTTCCCTGCCCAATTTTAAATTCTCCTTACGTTCATGAGGTAATGTTATCACCATTTGTTTCCCGTGCTAAGAAGACATGAGTCACGATTTGTCAAGTATACAAGAATGTCAACCATGACCTATGATTATATTCTCAGTAAAGTCCTGGATGTCTTATAGAAGTAAACCACATACTTGATAAAACCTGTACCCTGGCAAATACTTCAGCAAACAGGAGCTCGACGTCCATCTTGTCGTGTCGAATAGATTTTTAAAACCAATTACTTTCTTCTGAAGTGGATTGCACCGGATCGCCACGGTCTGCCACGCGTTGCTCGACCTCAAACCAGTGATTGTCATGATTCATAAGCTGTTTATGATGTTCTCTTTGCGTCGAATCGCATTGCGTTGCCTTGAGCCGTGTCGTTGCCTATGTGCCCTTACCCTTACAGCCTTACACCACACAATGGAGCAATAAGAACAGGAGACATTACATACTGACTTATGAAGCAACAAGAACATGAGACATTACATACTGACTCGTGGAGCAATAAGAACAAGAGACATTACATACTGACTCGTGGAGCAATAAGAACATGATACATTACATACTGACTTATGAAGCAACAAGAACATGAGACATTACATAGTGACTAATGGAGCAATAAGAAAACGAGATATTACATACTGACTCATAGAACATAAATAAAAACAGGAGATATTACGTACTGACTCATGGAGCAACAAGAACAGGAGGCAATACATACTGACTCATGGAACAATAAGAACAGGAGACATTACCTACTGACTCGTGGAGGAATAAGAACAGAAGATATTACATACAGACTCATGGAACATAAATACAAACAAGAGATATTACGTACTGACTCATGGGGCAACAAGAACATGAGACATTACATAGTGACTCATGGAACATAAAAAAGGAGATATTACGTACTGACTAGTGGAACAACAAGAACATGAAACATTACATATTGACTCGTGAAGCAACAAGAACATGAAACATTACATACTGACTCATGAAGCAACAAGAACATGAAACATTACATACTGACTCATGAAGCAACAAGAACATGAGACATTACACACTGACTCATGAAACAACAAGAACATGAGACATTACATACTGACTCATGGAACATAAAAAAAGAGGAGATATTACGTACTGACTCACGGAGCAACAAAAACAAGAGACATTATATACTGATTCGTGTAGCAACAAAAACAGGAGACCATATATTCTGACTCCTGGGGCAACATAAATAAACTACGTAAAATACTGATCACTAAAGCAACAAAACAGGAAAAAGTACATGCTGACCTATGGAGCAACAAAAACAGGAGATATTACATACTAACCCATGGAAAGACAAAAACCGTACACATTACATACTGATTCATGTAGTAACAATAACAGTTTCAATTACATTCTGGCCCATGGAGCAACAAAAACAGGAGACATCATTTACTTAATAATGGAGCAACAAAAACAGGATAAATTGCATAATGATACATAGAAAACAAAAAATAGGAGATATATTAATATTGCAATGGGGAGCAACATTAACAAATGCTTGTTTAACTAAGCTACCCATAACACACTTGAAACCAAGGTCCAACGTCAATAAGTATATAAGGCCCAGTGTATCTAATCCATGATGGCAGACATCATTTAACATTTATTTTAATTAATCCAAATAGGATTTTAAAAATACACTGTGCTGTCCAAACCTTTGTTTCAACGCGTCTTACTACCTATCCGTGCTAGCCACATATTTGCAATTATAAATTAAGGATGAAGAAGGTATAACTTAGATGAGATTTACCCCATTTTCTTGAAGGGAAATTGGTAAACCATTTAGATAAAAAAACATCTCTAAATACCATGCTATAACTCGAAAACCTGACCTACCCATAACCGTCAAACAATTCTAGACGGGACGGACGTCCTTCTCCCCTTTCCCACCCCATTGTTATAGACATGTGTGTAGCTCGGACGGAGAGTAAAACATGGGCCATAAAAAATATATATTGGTTGACATTGTTTCAATTTTATCATATAGAGAAATTATTGTAGTTGTGAAAATGTTTGACCTCGAGACTATATGGATCCTAAAGTTCTATGTGCCTTTGGACTAAAAAAATATTACTTAGCACAGCGTCTTACTACCCGTTTGGGTTATACGCTTAAGTTCTAATTGGGAAAGTAAAATATAGATGAAGTGAGCCAACATTTGCATTGAAGTAGAGTGGGAAACCATTTCGGAGAAACCGCTCACAGTTCACCCGAGTGAGATTCGAACCTCGATCTCCCCGTTCTCGGCAGTCTAGATCAACACGAAACTATAGCGTTACCTAAATATACCACCGAGGCAGGTTGAACTAAAAAAAAGTACAATCCAATGTCTGCACGTAGAACTGCAGCTGAAACGGTTTTATGTATTTTGTTCGAACTTGATATTTTAGTGATAATCCAATAATAGGATTTAAATTATAGCCCTTAAATTAAGGGCATTGAACTATTAACTGATTTTTTTAATTCAACATTTTTTGGTAAATTGATTCAAATATTTTGTTCAAACGTTATTTATGGTCATACCTCAAGGAAAAATTGTGATTTTAAATTTAACTTTTGTATTTTTGAAAATAACAACTTTTCCGTAATTTTTTTTAATCGTGTTATTCAAACTATGTTTATATGTTATTTGGTTATAACGCATTTAAGAATCTTTATACTCATAATAGATATAGAATTAAGGGTAATTTGTTAATGACTGGTCTTTGAAAATATGAAATTTTCGGAAATGGCTTTACGATTTGCTTAAGAATAAGTGTTTGGAGAGTATTTTACATGATAAATAAAATTTTATAAGACCCACTTCAGTGGTTCTAGTTAGACTGGACTGATCAGGGCACGAATCCCGTTCGGGTCTATTGAGAGGGGTTTTCCCTAAATGGATTCCCACTTTACTTTCAGACAAATGCGGGTAGATTACCTCTAAAATTATTTATTTCTTATCCCTATCCCATTGGAGTAATTATCATATATAAGTATAGCCTGAATAGGTAATTAGACACGATGATAAAAAAATAATGTAAAAAAACCTGCATACTTTTATTCGGAGAAAAATTTATTCAAGGGTAGTTTAGTGATAGTTGGGTTTCGATAATTTTGTTACAAAACGCAATACCCTATTTAAGAAAATGGGTATGGGTGTGTCTTGTTTTTTAATGATTAATTACGCTATCCATCATTGTTATATAACTGTGAGTGATGTGTGGGGATGGATGGGGTTTGTTAGTACAGAAGTTGGGAACATGACGGAATAATTCCTCGCACTGAACGTGAGAGAATAAAAATAACATCTTATTTTCAGACATATCCAAGAGTTATTTTGATTATTTCTCAACTCGAAACTCCTCCTCCTTCCAATAGGCTCCATGCTGACTGACTCTTGAGACCTCGCTCTTCGCGACTTGAAACAGGTTATTATAGATCTAGTTCCTTCTCCGATAGAATTCCTACCACCCACTCTGGTGATATTTGTAAACAAGATCTCGCCAGGGGGAATTTGTTCACCAGGGAGGATATGGCACATTGACACAGCCTGTCAACAATGTCTATAACGAGGGGCTTGGTGTTGCCCACAACGGTGGGCCCATGGGCAAGGGTATCAGTGTCTTCTAGTTTTATAATGACGAGGTGACGGATTTCAAATCAACCAAAGTGTTCTGAGGTATTCACTTCTCCCCCTAAATTGTTCACCACTCTTCATACTTGAAAATGGTGGTACATTCTCTCTACATTATACCTTTAAATAATCTATCTTAGTGTAAATATTCGAGTAGCTACTATGGATGGTATTACAAGGAAAATAACATTTGTATTGTGTTTAACTTTCCGAGCATTAAATCTTATTCATAAATACTAAAGAATAAAACCAATAACCTATTAAACATGGTTAAATATTATTTACTACCTAATAGGCACCCGGCCACCCCCTCCTCTAATGCCATTCGTGAGAGTCTTACATTTAATTAGAGACGTTCTAAATTAGCTCTCATTGTGATTCATTAATTTAATTTAGAAAGGTTCTAAGTGACTTCTTCGTCTGATACATAAATTTTCTTTGAAGAAATTATAAGTGACTTTGTCTTTGGATCCATACATACACCTTAGACGGGTTCTAAGGGAATGCTTCATGTGATGCATATATTTACTTTAGGGACGATTTAAGCGATTTCTTTATTTGATTCATGAATTTACTTTAGATATGATTTAAGTGATTTCTCCGTGTGATTCATACACATTTACTTCATAAGGGATTTAAATGATTTCTCCATGTGATTCATATATTTACTTTAGAGAGTTTCTAAGTGACTTCCCACCTGATACATATATTTACTTTTGATATGATTTAAATGACTTCTCTGTTTGATTCATAAATTTACTTTAGAGATGATTTAAGTTAATTCTCTGTGTGATTAATCAATTTACTTTACAGACGTTTTGAGTAATTTCTCCACTTGATATTAAATAAATTCTCTTTAGAAACGTACTAAGTGTGCTTGAAAATCAAATGACATCTACAGGTCACAGTAAATTACCCTTAAGCCCGAGACGTTGTGTGCTTCTGCGTAAACTAATTATCTCTCCCCTAAAGCCTTGAGCTGAGGTTGGATAAATTTAACAATAAACAGCAAAATGAAGCTGTGAAAATTTAATTGGCTATTAGGTAGGATAGAAACTGTTTCTCCTTGCCGAACAGCAGCCGCTGATGCTCCGTATTTATAAAGCTTGAGAGAGGAAGTTGAAAGAACATAGTGGAAGGAAGACTTAAACGATTACAACGGAAGGCGGTAGAGGGGGACTACATGCAATAATAGTAAGATCCACATCGGCGTAAGGATAATAAAGGTATATTTTGAAAAAATATAACAATGTTTTAGTGTAGATAGAATGAAAAACTATTTGTTTGAAAAATACTCTAAAATTTGGTTAATTTGCGCCAAATTTGTATGTTAAATAATAAAATACACTTGTTGCGTCACAACCCTAGGACGTTTCAAAATGAGTTATTTGAATAATCTGTGTAGAGGTCGATGTTTCTGTTTGAATGAGAGAAGTGAGACAATGTTTTTAGACGTAATAAATAGATATTCGAACAGTCAATAAATCGAGAGACCAAGCTATCCAACTGACAATGACTTGTGTCGTTTATCGTTGGCGGTGACCCAAGAGTCAAGCTTACTCCAAGCCACGTGTGGCCCCGTGAGCAGTTTCAGACAGAGCTCAAGTTCACTTTGTGACGTCACTCAGACTTAGTTCCAAAACTGACCGATAGATTTAATATATGAACACCAGCGAGCTCAATTCTGAGTCAGGGTAAGAAAGTTGTCTGTCCCTTGAAGAAGGATCGTACAACTCATATTATTTCTTAAAGAAGTTTATCAATTTCATAATTAATTTACAAACTAAATGTAATCATATATTAAATAATTTATTTTAATTTTGTTTATAACTGGAGTAGTGAGACATACCAAGTATGTTTATAATGAAGAAACAATAATGATAACGAGTATTTTTTTTAACAAACAGATAAATAATGTATACAATCATTTCATTGATATAAAAACGAAGAAATAATCATAATAAGTATATTTATTAATATATAGACGGATAAATAATTGTATATCTATTTTTTATTGATATAACAAACGTATAAATAATTAGAACAAGTATGCGGGAAAATGACAAAAAGAAGTATTGATATAAAACAAGGGAATAATTTTAACAATAGGCATACTTGAAGCATAATTGGAGAATTTGACAAGTATTTTAGTTTAATTTTAAACAGAACCATAATTTTGACGAGTATTTTAATTTAATTTTTAACAGAAACATTAATTTGAAAAGTGTTTGTATTCATATTCAAAGGGAGGGTTATTATAATATGTTTATTGATATTAAACACAAAAAGAAATATAATATTTATTTTTACTATCACTAAAATTGATTAATAAGTAATTTTTAAATTAACGAACACATTCATCGCTAGAAAACGACAATCAGTGGTTGTACTATCTAAGGCACCACTCTGGTAATAACATGTACTTGAGGTGACGGGGAGATCAAGACTCGAATACCGGGTGGATATATTGAACATATATTCTTCTTATTAACTGGTTAGCTGCCCTACATCCACGTAAATGCTATTATATTTAATCTAAAATATACCTTTATCGGCCCCACCCATATTCCATTAGGTTAAATATGTGGACAGCCTAAACGGGTAGATATACAAGGTGCAAAACAAATTATAACTGGATTAATATATCCTAAATAATCTATTTTATTGAGATAAAACATAGTAGTAACTACAGTACAAATTTTATTAATATAAAAACGCACTGCTAATTAGTATAAACGTGTTGGTAATTATTACAATATGTTTTATCCAGGTAAATCCAATGTTGCTGTAGATAATTGTCCTATCAAAGTTAAATTTCAATGCTAGCTTTGATTCAATACTTTTTCATAATATGATCTTTCTTAAGCGACAAATGAAAGCAACTTGTTTACTTAAAGCTTAATTAATGTTCCGAGGATTATTGATGTTTCTTCTATCAGACCTGACATTGACGCAGGGAGTTTATTAAAGTAGAGGTTCCCCTTTATTTTCAGACAACGTATAATTGGTTATTCACTAAATGAATCATAAAAAATGTTTCTAAAAATGTTTTTGAGCTTAAAAAATGTTTGATGTCTGTACAAAAGAAACTCTTTGACAAATTGAGCGCTGGCTTCCACAGCGAAGGACACAATAGCTTTGGACGCCGCGCATCGGGTTTAGTGAAACAAAAAGCTATGTTAGTGAGGGAGTTAAACCATCTTAACTCCAGTGATTGGGTGTGGGCGTGGGGTGTTTCGATTGGGTTATATGGTACACTTTATAGGAATAAATAGCCGATTTCTGTATATTTGTTTCCCTGCTGAACAACTCAATACCCTTCAGGGATATCCACATACCAACACAATAAGGGCAGTGATGAAAAAGGTAAAATTAGAATGATAATGTACCCACATTATGAGGGAAAAACACCCTCAGTACACCTGGCAGGGATACGAATCCCATCCTCACCGTCATCGGGCAAGACTAATCTGACGCCTTTGTATGTGTGACCAATGGTGAGAGTAGGAGGTTGTCGAAAGGAAATGTACTAACATTTGAGTGTTGACATCACGAAAAATCTATAAGAAAATTCACAATTATACAAGCCATCCGGGATTTGAGCCAAATCGAATGTCTATCTTTATGATTAGAGAGAGGAATAATAAATCGAACATAAGTTTCTGCTAAACACAAGATCATGGAAGACTTAGTTTTAATATTTTATTATTATTAATTTTAATTATTGATTAGTTAAACTATTGAATTAAAACTAAATGAACCCAAATGTTCACACAGTGGTGACAAGACGATGGAATGAACAAGTCTCTTCCCGCGTACAAGTTTGTATTTCATTGATGAAACCTATCCTTTTTTCCTTCATTATAGTTACCCAAAGAGACTGGTAAGCAATTTCCCTTCCTTGTAGGTTACCTAAA
Organism: Timema poppense; assembly: GCA_902141375.1. Classification (NCBI taxonomy): domain Eukaryota; kingdom Metazoa; phylum Arthropoda; class Insecta; order Phasmatodea; family Timematidae; genus Timema; species Timema poppense. Next base: position 33,548 of record CABFOV010004632.1, on the reverse strand, counting down.
GAGACAGATCAACAATTGAGTTCACTTGTAGGTGAACTGAATAGACAGGTCAACTCTTGAGTTCACTTGCAAGTTAACTAAAGAGACAGGTCAACATTTGAGTTCTCATATAGATGAACATTAAACATACAGGTCAACGCCTCAGTTTTCTTGTAGGTCCCCTAAAGATACAGTATAACGCTTAAGTTCCCTTGTAGGGGAATTAAAGAGATAGGTCTACGCCTAAATTACCATTTAGTTTACATAAAGAGACAGGTCAACTCTTTCCCCATTGTATTCAATCTAAATAGTATAATCTTGTATGCGAGCTTAAGAGGCAGGTAAACGAATGTTCTCTCTTGTAAGTGAATTAAAAAGACGGGTAAACGCTTTCCCTCCCTTTTAGGTGATCTAAATAGATAGGTAACGCTTTTATTACCTGAGTGAGTTTAAGTGAGTTTAAGAGACAGGTCAACGTTCGATATCTTTTGTAAGTGATCTGAAGAGAGTGATAGACCCTACTCACTCACCAGTTACAGGTAAGAACGTATTAAGTTACCAATATTGGTGATAAAATATCCCTGGACTTTAGTCAGTACAGTAATGAAACCTAAGTTTTGTAGCTACTGATGTCTAAGAGATTACTTTAATAATATACCATTGCTGAGTGACGGGGAGATTGAGGTTCGAATCTCGGTCGGGTGAACTGGGGTGGTTTTTCCTAAATGGTTTTCCACTCCCCCTCCACGCATATTCGGGTCCAATTCCTCTAAATTCAACCTTCTCAATTCCTGATCCATTAGTGTAATTAGTACTCAAGCGTATAACCCGTAAGTGTAGTAAGGTGCAGTGTGAAATAATAATAATAATAATATACCCCTGGATATGAACTAGTGTCCCCTGTACTTCTTTAAGTGTAATAACGGGACAAAAATTGTGCCATTACTGATGTCTAAGAATGTATTTTAATAATGTTCCCATGGACATGAACTAGTGTCCCCTGTACTTCTTTCAGTGTAATAACTAGGCCAAAGTTGTGAAATTATTGTGGTCTTGTAGTTTATTTTAATCATCTGCCACTGGATATGAACCAAGTTCCCCTAGACTCCTGAAAGTGTAAGATCATGGCCAGAGTTGTATAGTTACTGTGCTATAGTACCTCATTGTAATCATCTGCCTCTGGATTTGAACCAGGGTCCTTAGGGCTCTTGTCAGTTTGAGAACATGACCACAGTTGTGTAGTTACGGTGGTCTACCTCTGAGGCGCAGTCAGGCTGCTCTAGTGACGGGCGACGAGAAAGAGAGGGGCATCAGAACAAAGGGGAACCAAATTGACAAGATGGATGACGTCAATAACAAAACACCGGATTGGAACGAAACAATGCGCAGGAGCTCACGAGTGTGACGAAGCACGGTTTTATCCTTGCAAACAAAACTAGCTTATTAGTTTTATTAGTATGGATTAGTTCAGTGCTTTCCAAACTGAGTGCTACCTCAAAGTATATGGGGTGTCTCGAATTGGCTGATAGATACATAAAATACATTTTATCTTGTCTCTTTTAAAATATTAACTTGGGTAACACGAGGTAAATGTCGAATGTTCATCTCAGCTATCTACTGTATATAATATACTATTTGAGTTTATCTCGGTCAGGCAGTCTTTACGTTGCAGCATTGTGTAAATGAAAAATGCACCAGCATATACTCTTCTCATCGACAATTTCATAAACATATTGGCCAGTCTCATGGTCAGACTTAGGGTCAGTTTCATATTCAGATTTAGTACGCCTTAAGTGCGGCGCTGTACTATACATACAAAACGACACCTACCTAAACTCGAATGGAATGGGCCAGTTTCACATATAACCTGGCGCATTCTATATTATGGTTAAGATAGGTGTAATCCTGTATTTAGTAGAGGACCACGAAAATGGCTCATTTTATTCGAGTTTAGGTAGGTGTCATCTTGTATTTAGTATAGCACTGCACTTGAGGCGTACTAAGACCAACTATGAAACTGGTCCATAGCCCCAGTTGTGCCTGTGGGGCGGCATAGTACAGTATAATAGTGTAGCGGTTTTTGTGTTCATAATTACGTCTACTATTGTGTGTATTTGAGGAATAGTCCTACATTTTCACGACTTTTAACTTGGTTGCCTGTAGCAGTTTTATACTGTGGAACGTGACTCTTTCTTTTGTATCGGATAAATTTATTGTGAGGAAGAAAACTATCGCTGATGTCGGAAATGATTCAACGGACGCTGTAAAATCTACTATTAAATAAATGAATGTCGACGCTTCAACAAGTAAGACAGTGTTTATCCTCAGTGAGCAATAGATGCACCGAATTGACAAACATTAATGTACTGTACATTTATATAATGATGTTTATTTGAAAATGGGTTTCACCTGTTCTGGTGACAATATCAATCCAACACCGGAGTGTTTAGTTTGCGGAGAAGACCTGTTTAGTGCGATTATGGCAGAAGAAGAAGAATTATTTGCATAGAAGGAAAATAATAGGAGTTGGATGTTGAAACATATAGAGGATTAACTGGACAAATTCTGGATTTGATTTCCATAATACTTTACGAATTTAGATAAAGGGGTCTCGTGGTTTAGTTGCAGTTTCCTAACACGTATTCTTGCGAAGCTGGACTTCCCTAGTGACCAATATTAAAACCGTTAAAAGTGACAGTTTAAAATTGCTGAGTGAAGAAATGATAGTTAGCTTATCACACACACGTCCCAATACTAAATAAATTTGTAAGACTCGCTAAGCACATGTGAGTCACTAAAACTTAGGGTTAAAATATGAGTGGTTTTTTTATCCTTAGAAAAGTATATAAATATTTTAAACGTTTCTTTTACCTCATGTGATATAATACTGTAACTATGTGTGTTTGTTTTTACTCCTTATGTGAAAGGTACTAAATATTGTAAATGTGTAGGATAGCTTAATTTATATGGATGGAGTGTCGCACACAGTTTTGGAGTTCGGTAAAGTGTCGCTATGGAAATACTTTGGAAAGCACTGGTTTAAATGGTGTATGTAGATAAAGCAATCAAACGGATTAGAATGATAGAGGTGAAGTTTAGGAAAGTTGAATAGTAGTGTCGTGGAACTCTGCAGAGAAAGCACTGGAATAAATGCTTGATGAAAAGTATATACTCATTTAATTACAAACCCCGCAGATGTTACTTTAGATCCTTTTCTCAAATTTTGGTCGATGGTGGTGTACCAAGTAGCCCGTAGACAGGACCATAGGGTAAAAAATAGATAGTATGTGAAAGTGATAAGAAGTACAAAACTGACAAGCTAATACCATTAAGTCAACAATACTTTTCACCAGAGGAAGAAGGTCAAATAAAAATACTGTATTTACTATTTAATAAACACGTACCCCTCGTCCAACCTGTAAGGTAGCAAGCTTACCTTGCATTACTATACTATGGTAAAGCTTATAATGCAGGGTCATAGTGTAATCTATCAAGGTAAGACTGCTATCTTTCTGAGTAAACGGAGTGTACATCAATATGATTATTGGCTTCGACAAGGGAACAGGTGTGTAGTATAGTATATAGTGTATTGATCGCCTATCTAGTGGTATGCTATTGAGAAAAGTTTGCAGAACATTGCTCTAGAGGCTACAGCACCCTCGCTATCTTTTCTATAGATTCTAGAGCTTAAAACACCAGTCCGTTCCAGTATATTGATCCCCGAATAGCCCCACTGATATTACTCTAGATTCTAGAGTCTACAGCTTCATCTCTGATGTTTCTTTAGAGTTTACAACACCTCAGAATCTGTCCTTCCACATTCTAGAGTCTACAGCCCCCTCGCTGCTATTTCTCTAAAGTCTACAGCACCACTACAGCTGTTCCTATAAATTATAGAACCTACAACTCCCTCGTGTGTGTTTCTTTAGCGTCTACAACATCTCAGATTATGTTCTTCTAAATTCTAGAGTGTAGAAGCTCCTCGGATTCTATTCCTATAAATTTGAGTCTACAACCTCCTCACTGCTATTTATCTAGAGTATATCACCTCTGACAAGACATCTTATGAATGTGGGGAATGCCAGGCCTCCACCGTGGTTCGGATTCGACGTTAAACTGTAGGTCCTCCATTTCATCTCACAATCACCCTACCATTACACATTAGCGTAAGTGCGTATAACCCGAACGAGTAGTAAGACGCGGTGCTAATAATAATAATATTCTAGAGTATACAACAAACCTGCTGCTTCTCCTCTAGATTCTAGAGTCTGCAAATTCTTCACTGCTTTGTGTTTTAGAATCTACAACACCCCTTGCGCTGTTCCTTTCAGTGGCGGTTAGTGTATAGGCACTGCGGAACTGCAGCACCCTCTATTTCCACTTGATATTATCGATAACATTTAATATAATGAGTCCTTTTTTCTTTGATTCTTTCTTTATTTTTTTAGTACAATATATATTCCTCAATTTTAATGTCAGTACTTCAGTAGCCATCCCCCAGTTTATGAAAAAGATACAAAAACCTTCGTATGGAATTGTGCACTCCACAGTGCCAGTGACGTGGTGTTTGACTGTTGTGCACATTCGCACATAAAAGGGGGTGGGGAGGAAGGCAGACTTCCAGGTAGAGAGAGCACTGTTACTCCCGCAGTGCCGGATCTGGCGTGATGGTGGAAATAAGTTTTATTTTACTTGGCGTGTGTTTTTCTTAAAAACCGTGTAACATATTCTTGAATGTGATAAAGTGTAGAAGAGTGTAGAATCAGATTATTATTCTGCTTCCAGCTATTCTATTTGATTCTTTTTTTCGGTTATTTTATTTAACATAAAGACTAAATGCGCTTGCAGTACTTTCAATCGAGAAAAATGTCCTCAATTGTTATCCAAAGATCAAGGAGAAAATTATGGAACTTTTTGCGCAAATTAAAACAAGAAGAATGGATTTCATTTTTAAATGAATATATCAAACTTGAACTGTAACAGTTTAAGTTAAAGTAAGTAAAAATGTTTTTTTTTAAGATTTTATCAATTCATGAATAAATTTTCTTTTTATACATGTTTTTTTTCCTTTTACACAATTTTAAAACAGAAGTTAAAAATTCTCTGAAGCAGCACCCCCACTAATTTTAGCTACGAGCCACCACTGGTTCCTTTAGAGTTTAGATTATAGAGTATCACTGCATTGTCTCTAAACTCTAGGATCTGCAACACCTCCACTGATGTTCCTCTAGATTATAGAGTTTATAATTTCCTTGCTGATGTTTCCCTAGTGTATATAGCACCTCTAGTGCTGTTCTTATAGATTCTAGAGATAACAGCCCATTGCGCGTCCTCTAGCTTCTAGAGAAGATTGTGTTATATGCTGTAAAATACTGTAAAAATACAGGTTGACTCTACCTTCTGGATAATTAGATTAAAATAACTTTCTCCTCACATGGTTCAATTAGAGTTGGTTAAAATATAGCTAATTAAATTCAAGTTCAATTAAACTAGCGCCATAAATGACATTGTTATAAAAACTCTTTGTAGTAATTTATTTTACGTGATTGGATGGTCCCTCGAGTTAATTAAATAAAAGCTATGGACTATGGCTGTGAGAAGTAGGGGACGTTTATTGATCGGGTGGGGGAAGAGGGGAATGATATTATTATGTCTATGTTTAGTAAAAACAAATATTGAACATAATTTAGCATCACTACCACAGAGCGAGCCACTATTTGATAGGCTCGGTGTGTATAAGTGGTGTAATCATACATAAGCAAAGATATTTATATATACAATAATGTATATACTATATATCTATGCATGTAAAAAATTGAAAAATTGTTGAAGAAAAGTAAAAACAAAGTAAAGAAAATTCTCAGTCCTAGTTTTATAAAAGCGATATTTAGTAACCAATAAGATCCAAACTTAATTAAGATTATTGCACAATAATCACTATTTTTTTAAGTTTATTCTATATTGCTCTTTTTTAATTCATATATTTTTTAATATCAATCTTCTATCTTCTATAATAATAAAAATAAGAGTTTATGTATCCGAGTGTCTGTCTGTCCGTCTGTCATGAAAGTTGCGTGATATTTATCGCACGCAGAGTTCTTAAATTTAAAAATCCTCTATGCACGAACCTGTGCACCTCAAAGCTGGAATTTTACAATTTGAATGTTCTTAATTAATTAAAAATTGGGTTGGAAGAAATGAAATATTGAGATATTTTTTCTGTCTATTTGAAGCATAGAAAAGCGTTTACCCCACGCAAAGCTGGGTATTTCTGCTAATAGAGTAATAATTCGAGTGATAAAAACATCGAAACTTGTTTGAATTAAAGTTTTACTTTTAAAAGGCTAAACATAATATCCTTTCTCCTACATAACTACATAAAAGTTGAACTCATGCGTGTGTAGGTGTATTAAGAGATATTAAGCCAGGTAACTAAAGGGTGAGATTAATCGAGATTTTTAAATGTTACTGGTTGCGACAATCACGATTAAATCGTTCCACAATTGTTCCTAAAACTAACCCCCAACCCTTTGCCCCTCAGAAAAAGAGTCGAAAGGGTTAATGCACCCATTATCCCTTCCAGATTCTGGAGCCTGTGATGAGAAGCATATGTTGTCTATTCCTACTTTTTCAGGGGTATAAGGTTAAAAATATTCAAACATTATAGAGAAAGTAACTATATACAGTAATGCTGAACATAATTAAATATACAATAACTGGTATTGGTGGGTAAATGGACCAAGGTGGCAGTCTCGCTTGATCTGGTTTATTAGTGGCAAGGAGGTTGGGGTTAAAATCCTGGCCTCGTTTTAATACGTGTGTGGGGGGAGTAATTATTGGTTTCCCACTCTCCCTTCATGAACATTTTCAAACATTTCTTTAAATTTGTACAGTTTCATCATTACCCCTCTAGTGTAAATATGCAGATAAGGTTAACGGATGTTAAAACACGGAGCACATATTCATAAATATAATTAAAATATGTGCTCTTTGTTGGTGCGCCATGTCCAACAATGTTAGTGTTAGTAATCATTAGCGTTTGTGAGCTCACTTGCGGTAAACATTAACAAATTTATCAAAAGTCACGTACTTAATAGTCACCTCACCCGCTTCGGTGGTCTAGCGCACTACTCTCACAGTAGACTAGACTGCCTATGACGGGGTGGTCAAGGTTCGAAACTCAGTCGGGTGTACTGAGGGTGGATTTACAAAATAGTTTTCCACTTTCCCTCCACGTAAATTCGGGTACACTTACTATAAAAATAGCCTTCCTAATACCTAAAACCAATAGAATAATTGATACATAAACGTATAATTCAAACAGGTAGTAAGATGTGATGCTAAAAATAAAATAATTTGTTGGTTCCTACAAATCTATGCAAAGATTTAGGCCATGAAACTATGAAACACATTTCACACATAAATTAGGTGTATGTGAAGGGAAAGAGCTTTAATACG
>CABFOV010004632.1:0-26068 GCA_902141375.1 Timema poppense | reverse complement strand
GAAAGAGCTTTAATACGACTAAATGAGGTAACGTTAGTTTTGTCCGAATTATCTAAGATTTATCATATATTTTTCACAACAATGCTTGGCTTTGCGAATTATCTCATATGTCACACACATATATATATATATGAAAAGCTCAATTAACTGAATTTTTTCCCTGGAAGGAAAGAATATATTTTCATTTTTTTTTGCGTGTCAAAATCCTAGCGTTTAAAGAAAATATAATTATATAAAAAGCTAAGGGATGAAATTCATTTTAAATATTTTCTTGTACTAACAATTTTATTACTGAAAATAATTGGAGCAATGATATGATCAAGATTATCATAGCTGATCATTTAGGATGCATGGCAGGAAGAACAGCTCAGGAGAAATTTTAGTCCAGATTTCATCACCGTCCATTTTAATTGGGTGGAGAGACCTTCCAGTATGCATGTATAAGAGATTCAACATCTCTCATTGAACACACATAAAAAATGTGTGATTCGAACCTTAAACTTGAATTTTCAAACAAAACCTTAAACGTATTTTGGCTCGGCATTAATGTCAAATACCCAGTAGTCTCTGAATTAGCACTTTCGGTACTCCTAGCATTTGCAATCACATATTTGTGTGAGTCAGCCTTTTCAACTTTATAGTTGTAATAAAAACAAAATACTGTTCTCATTTATATGAAGTGGAAACGGCCATGAGACTTCACTAACCAATATTAAGCCAAGACTGGATTTATTGTGTCAAAATAAGCAAAACTATCCATATCATTACAATTTTGAGCCTATCACTAATACTTTTCCAGATTACCTTTACTAATTTTTAAAAAAAATTAATGCATATGTAAAGTTCGTAAATTAGAAAAATGTAACTAATTATATTAAATATAGCAGCGTGAATGCATTTTTTGTAATCAAGATATTCATTATTTATATTTTTAATGTAATCTAATGGTTCAAAAACAGAAACTATACAGATAATTTAAGAAAAACTTAATCATTACTGCCTGGGGTCTGTGATAATTTTGTATTATGAAAGGGTGTCGCGAACTAATAAAGTTTAAGAACGTATTCCTTTGAATAGTCGGCCCCTGAAGTGGTTCACAAAAAGTTGTCAATGGGGTTAAAGGATTATGATGATAAGTGAGAACAAGGGAATGGGCACGCGCCTGGAATGTGATTGGGGAAACCCCTTGTGTGAAGTTAAAAACCTAGTCAAAGTCTTGAACCTGGATCTGAAACAAGAGATTAGGCACGTTCTCGAGGCATGTGAGTATATATTGTTAGTTTGCACAGTTTACTTTTAAAATACTCACCATCAGATAACTCACAAACTAACTTATCTGAGAATTATCCGATTAAAAATAATCCAATAACACTGGCGCCAGAAACTGAAATGTTAAATAAAGAACTATCCTAAGAAAGCCATTAGAGTTTAGCTACTTTGAATAAACTGGACTGTACTTTCCGGTAGCCTGACGACCTTAGACAATAATTAGTAACCAGTTGAGACCACTGTGGGAGCACCTGGAGTGGAACCAGCGTTTCTCACGTCACTAATCTATAGTCGATTTGCCATAGGAGTGACGGTAGCTGACAGCTAACAAAAGTTACCAGATCTACTGTATCCACTCGCCAAACCATGCGGTCTGCAAGACCAGGTGCTGAGATGTGGTCACTTATGACCGTCTAAACTTTTATAACAAAACATTAGTTTTGAAATAGGTTTTTCTTTTAGCCATTTTTACATCTTCTGTAAGTTACCACCGCACCTATGGCGAATGGACTGTAGAATGAGCTATATCTCAAGCGGTGATGGACCAAGGTCATCGCGAGAGGTCGGGGCCCGTATCCCGGGTAAACGCTCACTAGGAGCTGAGTTATAACCAACCGTAAATCCTGCAGCCGTATGCGGGGCCCCCGTGTTCAAATCCTTCATCAAGCTCTGTCGAGTGAAGGATCCACTGACTGGGAGATCTATAGTAGGATTTTGGTAGGAAAGAACATTTAAACATTACAAAAATTGTTTTTCGGACAACATAAATAACATTTTACTTTATTACTAGTATTATTTCATAGTTATTGATAGTATCAAGGAAATATTAGATTTGCAGATTACATTACTTTACGTATGAAAATTGTTCTAGTAACTTTTGTTACTTTTAAAAAAAAAGTCTGTTTTTTGCTTCCTGTTTAGATCAGACAGTCTACGAAAGATGAGGTATCCACAAACCATACAACATAAAGTCTGTGCATCCAATAAAATAAATAGGAAGCTGTATTTTTAATAATAAGCTAACGTACACATTTCAAAGTTAGACTTTTATTATTTTTATTCCAGCCACTCCTTTTTGTCAGAGATACCACTATTTCCTGACTACAAAATTCCCCATCTTTTTTTTATATGTAATCACTATTTTTCCAAACAAAATATTGAAGTATATAGAAGAAAAATTTCGTTTTTCATTTAAAAAAATCAACTAACACAAGGTATGTATTTATTGTTCGAAACATGTTTAGTTGACCTTCACGGAAAGATATATGCAGCCGTTACCCAACCCAATATTTCATAGGGAGCTAAGAGATGATTTGACATGTGTTCGAATCATCGTACTTAGTTCTTTATTAAGAATGTTTTCTATTCAATGGCTTATTTAATGCTTTCATATCTATAGTGTCAAACGTTCCGTTTTTTTTTCCTCGTTTATTTTTTTGCAAAATTCCCTGTGCTATCCTTGTTGTTATTTTGTTTGTTTTTTTCAGACAAACAATTCCTTTATTTTCTCATATTTCCCGATATTCCAGTTGCGTGGCAACCATGTTCTGTGAACCACAACTTACTAAGTATCGGGGCTATCAGCATATCTTCACTAATGGGGCAAACATGAGGAACATATAATTTAAAGGAAATGTATTCAGATTTTCATGGAGAGAAGAGGAGAAATAATTGAGATAAAACACACCCTTAGTACACCAAGACGGGATTCGAACCATGATTTCCCCTTTACCGGCAAACTTGACTAGATGGGTCTGAATCTTTAAGCCACGTGCCCACCGATGCGTACTATTTCCTCTAATAATTATCATGTCTGTTGTTGTTTATCCCCTGGTAACGATGCTAGATATAAATTTTGCAACATTTGTTTGAGTGCACTTCCAATTCTCGGTTATCGTGTATCGGATTCGAAACGCGCTATTGTTCCGAAATACGATCCCCTTTTACAAAAAAACATTTTTATAACAAACAGTGCCAAAACATTTCGTACAACATCATGGCAGGTAGAAATTTGCCCCCTTTAACACTAAACATGACTGGAATTCATGAGTTGCTTTAATAATTCCTCGACGTCTTTCTTTTTTTACGTGCATGTTGTATTTTAGTAGTGCTAGAGCCAATTCCCGATCGAGTATACCATCATCTGTGCAAGTTTAAACACCTCCGGCCTGGTCTCCCCTTCCCCTCTAGGGTATACTTCCCATGACCCTGTGGGTCTATCCTACCCGTAACCCATTGGGTCCAGGCTACCCATACTGCGTTGAGCTAAATAACTGCGAGCAAATACCAGCGTCCTTCCGATGGCTTTGTGAAAGCAACAACCGACCTACTCATGAATGCAAAATTACTTCAGTAGTTTCCTACTGTCGAACTACCATGTGAAGAGCATTTTATTAGAGCATGTAAAAAATAAACTCCTAGTAGTAAAAATCGAAAAACTGTGACTACTTAATTTCACAACCCCCCCCCCCTCCCTCCCTGCATCTTACTACTCATTCAGGCTGTACCATGTTTTACTAATTAGATAGTGTGGGGCTACGTAAGGTAGATGTTAAAGAAAACGTAGCCTTATTTTCGTGGAGGGAGATTGGGAAACCATTTAGTAAAAATAAACCTCACTGCACTATTCTTGAATTTTCACCCCGATCTCTTCATCCCCAGTGAGCTAGACCAGATGGAACTGACGTTTAATCCGTGTGCCCAACAATGCATAATAAAGTCTAGATTATTTGTTAAAAGTGACGTCCGCAAGATCTATTCTTTGGATTATGAGCCAATAAAAGTAGATGGAGCCCTTTTTGAACTAAAAATAAGAAATTTACTCTACAATTTGATTGTAGGACAGGGAATTGTGTCCAATTTTTTTTATAGATTTGCAACGCGAAGAATTTGATACCATTGGTTCAGCACATGTAAATAAATATAATATTGCAAACCACATGGAAGTGATGAGATGTGTTACAGGCGTCCAGGAATCCCGTGTTATTTAATAAGTTGTTTTTTATTTCAAAATATGACAAACCAAATTGGTGGTGAAAGGTAATTAATAGTCTCTGTAGGATTAAAAACATTACAGTTTAGTTTAAAATAAAGTCATCTCCAAGGGCGTTTATTGTGAAATGTATCAGTTCCAAAATCTAAGTAAATTAGAAGCATAGATCTAGACTTCCTCAAATAAATAAAGTAATTTTGAAGAGGGTCACAACAGACTATACTAAGATAGTTGGGGATTGTTTTAGTGGTTGGAGAGATTCATAACGGCCTTTTTTTTAAAATACTGTAATGTATGGCTACGTGCATTCAAGAAGGCGATTCTCTGAAGCTAGTAGCATAAGTTTTACCAGTTGCCGTACCTGTAATTAAATTAGTTTCAAACTGAAAACATGTCATTACAGACTCAGACTTAAATAATGAGGATATGATTCATTTGTATAACGTTAGCATGTTAGCTCTAACAAACATTCTGGGTTCAATTTTCCCATTCATATTTCGATATTTTAAGTTGAATTAGGAATATCTGCCCCGAGACAAGACTGTAAACAGTAAATATGTTATCGTACAGGGCAATGCCAAATTGTGTTAGAGTAATATTGATGAATATATTCACTTAGGGTTGAAAATGTAGTGAGTGACGGTTTCGGAGAATTATTATTACTCGAGGAGCTAGGTATATCCAGGAAAACAAGAATTACTCATGAAAACTAGGATTACCCAATACAATCAGAACTATTCCGGGGAAATTGAGATATGCGACATGATTTCCCTCTGCCAGTCCCCGTGGCCAGATTCAACTACATAATGTTTGGAAAACCCTGGTTCAATTACAGGTGGACGGAAAATATTTCCTTGTCTGTGTATTTATCGACTTATACCCTGGGTGTTTGGTTTTAGCTGTTTTTGTCCAAGGTTTAATTTGTTGGCGAGATATTTTCTACATCTCTGAATCCATTCACAAACTATTGGCTTCCTATTTTGAAGGTCGTAATATTGTTGGACATGGTTGGTTTTCGAACCCGGATCCACGCTTGAATGCTTGCGCACGTTCGGAGCAATGTGTAAATGTTTAAAGAAGTTTATTTCTGAACTGAGGATCTATTAGGAGATGGGTTTGCGCGGCGGGAAATGTTCCACTCGAATATTACATATATCTGAGAATCAATAGGGTGTTAATAGCAATGAAATAAAATAAATTCGTATGAATTCATGTTTACTTTATTTCGACCCCTTGGGATCGTCAAAAAATCGAAATCAAGATTTTGATAAATTTTGATGTTTCATGACTTCCTTAAAATGAAAAAGTGGTTTTTGCGATGCCTTGTGTGTGTGTTTCTGTAGCTCAGCCTAGAGCGAGCCTAAACTATTTTAACGATCGGACTAAAGCTTGCTGTCTAGGGGTTTTCATAGGATTCTCCGAAGGGTTTTTTGGAATTAGATATCTAGCCCTAAGAGTAGTTTATAGAAGGCCAAAATAGGAAAAAAACGATTTTCTCCAAATCACCTCTAATGATTTTGATTAAATTTAGTGTCTGGGTATTGTTTAACACTATTAATAAACTGCCTTTTCTTAACATAAGCAATAATCTCCAATTTTGATAAATATATAATGGAGCTCTGACAAATTTAAATTGATTTTTATGCTCGTTGGTGGATCTAGAGGTTCCTCTTTTCTCGACGTTTCTGTAACAGTGTATATTACTTCATTGATGCTATTTGGTGGAATCTTTCGACAACTCTGTTTATTATCTCGTTTCACAGACCTTGAGTTTTTTTTATAAAATGTATCTATATTAAGGCGATTGGTCCTTTTCATCTGGCGCGGAAATGCAGATACCATGGGAACAAACGGTTATCTTCAAGAATTTGTATTGTTTTGCAATTTTCTTTTCGGAAACAGTTTGTTCAATAATAGAAGCATGTTAATCCCAGGTTCGATTCCCGTGTCTAGGTTTCATTTTTCAATTTTAAGAATATGATATCTAGATGGAGTAATCTTCACTAAAACATAAATAATTAATACCTTTGGCTATTTGATTCTTCTTGTTGATTAAGCTATACTTTTTTATACACACCTCTATAATTTTTACAGTGATCAAATATCGATAAAATTGACATTTTTCAATAGAAAACTGCAAGCTTCATAACAAAAAATAAGAAAATGTAACAATTAATAAACATCGATACATTATCTTAAAAGGGGTGTTAAAAATATGAACATAAAAATCTCACTAGTTCTCGAGAAAACTGATATTCCCAAACGTATTATTTTTCCGCAAGACCTTTCCGGTAGTTAGTGCCATCTATGGTTTCCGTGATTCATCTGTTCTTGTTGGCACGGAAATATACTTTGGTCGGTTGTGAAGCCAGGCCACGCCTTTCACCCTCTAGCCCACTATCCCACAAAATAGGTTTCAGATTTTCACTCGTTAGGGCCAAAGGCCTTAAGATAAAAGAGAAAGCACGTGTGGTGCACTGTACCATTTATTTACAGTAAATGACGTTTATACGTGTGTTTTGTTTTTGTATCGACACTTAAATATACGCTCTGCTAAGATTCCTCTGACAAATAGCGTGGTGGGTCTAAGCTGTCATTCCTTACGACTCCCCCAATTTGTTCACCCTCAAACGCAAACACATGGTGACTCCTATGCCCTATAATTAAACTCCATACTGTCCCAGAGGAATTGTATGCCTAGTTTAATCTCGTCGATTGGTGAAGGGGTACATTATAGAGTGACCATTTTTATCTCAAAAGTGTTTGGGAACAACTGTTCTAAGAACACTGATGGGAGATAGATAAATTAGCCGCCATTTAAATGGTGCCCTGTAGTTTTGTATTTATATCATAGTTTTAGAACAGTGTTAGTAAATTAAGTCTGGGGTGGTAATTGGCCACTTTGTAGGTGTTGATAACTACTGAAGAGCCAAAAGTTAAGAAAAGTAGTCTAATTGAGTAGAAAATACTTGTTGTTGGCCATTATGCTGTAATTTTATGGCATAACATTTTAGAAACTGACTTAATTAAAACATTTTTATCCAATCCATATAAATTTTAAATTTAACTAATTTATTCAATAAATCAGGGACCAAATTCGGAAAAATAGATCAGTTTGGAACAGCCCCGAAAATCGGGGACGGCCCTTTCTTTATGTGTACCTTGTCTGACTTGTTAGATTAGTTGGTAGGCTGCCTGTTTTCTGAGCTCAGGGTACTGGGTTTAAACTGTCTTAGGGTTCCAGTCAATTTTGGTACTACATCATCATAATCATTTAATAAATTTTGCTATTGGTTTGCTGCAGCTAACCACTTTCACCAATCCTGGGCCAATTTTTTTTTTTTTTACATCTTTGTACCTTCTTTAGTTCACATAATCCGCTATCTGATTCAAGTACTTTAGTCTTAGTCTCTCTCTTAAATGTCTCCCTTTCACATATACATCTATAATTATCATCATCAAACTATAATGTCTCAGTACAGGGCCTATCATGGGAACCCTTCTTTGTTATATTCCTTCCAAAGTGACTTATCTTCATTTGACTTTCTTAGCACTGTGGTATTTTCAACGTTCTTCTGTGGACCTTTCATTAGTTAAAAAAAATATATTTTTTTTGCATTAGTGACGCTAATGATCGGTTTTGTTGAGTTGTTCATATAAACCCAAGTAATAATACAGAATAATTATAGTGTTTCCACAAAATAATTCACCCTTATTCCTCCTGATCCCATTAGGTTAGTTTGTTTGAGACAATTAAAAAAAAACGTATCTGAAATTTTACTGAATCAACTGGATAAATATTAAGTAAGTTAACACTTTTACCCGTTTCGGTGACCACGTGGTCTAACGCGCTACTCCCTGAGTAGACTAGACTTCCAATGACAGGGAGGTCGAGGTTCAAATATCGGTTGGGTGTACTAAGGGTGGTTTTTCGTAAATAGTTTTTACCCTCCCTTCACGTAAATGTGGGAACACTTCCTCTGAATGTAGCCTTCCTAATACCTAAAACCATTAGCATAATTAGTACATAAGCGTATAAAACGACCGGGTAGTAAGACGTGGTGCTAAAAATTAATTAAATCAACACACTGTTTGAATAAATTCTTACCCTTCACCCGCGACTTCCCTTTGTTGACAGATTGCTATTGACATTGGCTGATTGTTTAACTATTTCCAATGAATATGACTAGATTTTACTACAAGAGATTATATTTACAGGCATGCGCAAAATTATTTTAAAATAATAGTCATCTTCCTTTATTTGCATTTCTTCAGGCGTACAAAGTATATAGATACTATTATGATACATAAGAAATATAACTTAGCATTTTAATAAGGGGGCTGTACGTTTCATGTGCCCCTGATGTCTAGACACTGTTTATTTGTACATTTCTGTCTCCGGGAATGGATTCTCCGTATATTACATCGATTGTCACAGGAAAAAGCTTTCAGTGGATTTAAATAAATTAGAGTAAGCCAAATTTGACAAAATTCACTATATTTTATTTCTATAAACTGTCACTATATATTTTCTTTTTAAGGATTGTCACTATATTTTGTTTACAAAAGGCTACGAATATTTTACTGTCATTATATTTATTATGTTCAAGGTTTAAAGCTACGGAGCAGTTTATTGGCGTATCTGAATACCTGAAAATAGATTTATTCATTTTTTGAGCTATCATTGTTTCATCCTATGAAAATGTGTTTCTATATGACCTTCTCTTACACCCAAATAGCTAAACCAGCTTTCGTCGTGTTAATTATTTAAATATATATATATATATATATATATATTTATCAATATCAAAGAATAAACACAACAATCACATGTATTTTACCTAATGCAACACATACTAAACGCGTGTCTTATAAGCCACCTGAAAGTCAATAGAGGAGTTAAACGTAGGTGCGTCTGAGTTTACCAAGCCGGATGTTTTCCAATTGAGATATTTAAAGTTTCACTTTAGCAAATTGGTAATGGAAAAATCTTCTGCTTTGAAAATATTAAGTTTAAAAATTAAACTCTAAAGTTATAAATGATCTAAAGCGAAGCTAGAAAAGCCAATAAACAATTTTTTTTATAAATGTTCCATTTTAAGGACTCTTAATAAAGGAGCTTATGCCAATAATGAACCGTCTCATGTTCTTACTCCCCTTTTAAAGTTTTAAAGCCAAAAATGGGCATTTAGAGTATTAAAAAGTTTCACATGCTTTTCCTTTATAGCAAACGTTTGACTTTGATAGTCTAGAATTACTTGTCAAGTTTCCTTCATAAAGTTTAAAGTTCACCTCGTTGAACTCTAGCTCGCACTTCTATGGCACGCAAACTTCGAAGGAGGGGACAAGTTGGTGGAATAGGGGGGACTTCCCACTTCATCAACATCATCCAGAGGGGTATTCACTTAAAAAAGTAACGCATTGCCCGGTTGTTGGGCATGTAAACAAAAAAGTCAGTATCGTCTTGTCAGGTTTTCTGAGGACTAAAGACGGCATGTTTTTAATCCTGGACGGGTAAGTTTTCTCTAAAATCGGGATTCTCAAATCTATATACCATCAGTTCAGTAATTCGGACATACTGGATGGGTATAAAGTCGTGGTGCACGGAAAGAAATTAAATATATAGTCCTATTATACGTTTACAGCTTTTCTATTCATTCACAGCACGGCTATTAACGACTTAAGCTAAAGAAAGGATTTCTAATAAATGCACCCGCATTTGCATTCTAAGAGGTTGTTAAAACCCCAGTAATTAATCAGATGCTAAAACACCCCAACAGCACCCAGCCTAGATTTGAACCTAAACCTCCAGCGTAAGTGTCAATACGAGGCTTGAATCTCAGCTAGGTACATATTTGATCTCTCACTGTGGTTTTACCTTCCTTTCTCCACGCTATTAAGAGGAACATTATTCTATCTTATTGATCCATAACTCTTAGCTGTTGTATAAAACATGCCAATAGAAAAATGTATAATTTTGTAATAGAAAGTGCAACACTGCTTTCAAGGTCAAATAGAACATCATGAAGACCACACTGCACTCTCATTGGTGAATTTTATTTTGAAGCCAATAAAATCATGTTTGCCACTGTAAAATAGTTTAGAATTATAATTGGCAGCAATAAATCCAAATTTATTTATATTAGAGCTTTGGGATACTTTTGGATCATTATTAATGTGTGTGTTCACATTTCATACGCTACATTATGTAGGCATTCTTTCTCATGCTGGCCACCCACAAGCACGTGAAATAACATTGTTTATTTTCTCACAGAAACTCACAAGAGATTTGCGATTGGAACGCAAGAAGTAACTATTTAAACATCTATTAACTACCTATTTCATGTGTTCCAGTACAATCCTATAAAATGTGTAAAATAAACTTTAAAATCCCGTTTAAACTCTAAATATTGGCAACCACCCAACAAAATAGTTTGTTTGTTTTTATAAAAAGTTTTACTTGTGCATGAAAGTTCTTGACCTCCCTTCAACAGAAACAACAAACAAATATTTAAACAAGATTGTTTATAAATAAAGGTTTGAATGTTTCCGTGGCCAATGTTTGAATTCAAGCTTTTTTTTTTACCTTGTAATAAAACTAAAAGTAATTCAATCTTGAAAGTTTTTGACATCGATATTATGTTGATTCTTAATGTGCTAAGTGTTTTCAAACTTATAAACTGGGTTTTACTATTTTATGTGTTCCTGGGGCTACGACCGAGACGGTTATGTGGATTTCGTTCAAACCTGATATTTGGATGTTATTAGTCAGACCCTGATACAAAATACTGTAGTGATTTTATTTCTAGGTATAAAATTAAAGATAATTTGGGGAAGCAAAATTACGTTGATTAGAAAGTTCTTGTTACTTGAAATTAAACGCAATCAGCATTTCGTAAAGGAATGCCAGTGGCAAATTCAGAAGAAGAAAAATTAGAGAGTATTTAGAGTAGAGATATTGAGATGGAACCAAATAACAAAAATAAATATACTAGGGAACTTTGTTTGGGTTTTAGTGTATCTAGGACAATTTATCAGGCTAGAACATATTTAGGGAAATATGAGAATGATAATCTGATGGCAAATACGAGCAATGTTTCGAGTAGCTTGAATGACTACTTCAGTAATTTTTTTAATGTTCTAAATCCACACTGATGAGTCATTATCCCAGAGTGAAGTCAAAGAAGCTATCATGAATTTAAAGAACCATAAATCTCCAGGTATATATTCAATTCTCACCGAGTTAATAAAGGGAAGTGGTAAGATGTTGGTAATACAGATTCATAAACTGCTATGTTCCATATGGAAACGTGAAGTTGTACCACGGGAATAGGAGGAAAGTAGTCTATAATAATACCCATTTTCAAAAAGGGAGTTAAAACAGAGCGTAATAACGATAGAGATAGCTAAATATTATCAATACGCTTCTAAATATTATCTAGCATGATTTTAATGAGATGGGCACAATATGTAGAGAAAACAATTTGAGATCATCAGTGTGATTTTGACTAAATATCTTAACAAAAGGTGATAAATTTTACTATTTGGTAAATATTATAGAAAAATTAGGAATACAACAGGATGGTACATCATTTATTCATAGATTTTAAAATAGTTTATGATTAATCTGAAAAAATATATGAATTCTTAAGTTTGAGATACCATAAAACCTCTTCAAGCTGCCCCGTACTTGATTCGCGGGTTGGGTAAGTGTTGGATGTCACTTATCAGATGATTTCAAAATACATAATATATTGAAACAAGGAGATGCACTTTCCCCAATACTTTTTAATATATATTTAAAGTACCGGTATGCGAGGGATTGGAAGGGAGTAGGGAAAGGTTAAAATTAAATAGTACAACGCAGGTATTAGGATAGAAAATATTTAGATTTGTTAAGTGATAATAATTAAGTTGTTGAAAGAAATGCAGAAATGTTAATAAAGGCTAGTAGGGAAATAGGTTTGGAAATAAGGGCTGATATGACTAAGTACATGATCACAGAGAGAACATAGATTGAGGACGATAATCTAGAGATTACTGTGAGCAAAATATCATTGGTAGATTAAATTATCTAAAAT
Organism: Timema poppense; assembly: GCA_902141375.1. Classification (NCBI taxonomy): domain Eukaryota; kingdom Metazoa; phylum Arthropoda; class Insecta; order Phasmatodea; family Timematidae; genus Timema; species Timema poppense. The sequence continues at coordinate 13,726 of CABFOV010004632.1, read as the reverse complement.
ATTTAGGATCAATTTTAACTAGCAATAATGGTGTTAGAGTGAAAATAATGAAAATAGTAGTCGAGAAATCCATACTATTACTATTACTTATAGTTTGATAAAATATCTCTTGTTGTCAAGAAACATAAAACTCAGAATATATAAAACAGTTGTTTTGCTGGTTGCTCTTTATGATTGTGAAACTTGATCTCATACCTTACATCATGAGAAGAAATTTAAGGTTCTCTAAACAAAATACTTTGAAAAATATTTGATCCAAAAGGGATTATGATGTTGGGGGTAGGTGTCGCACTTTTATAAGTGTTGCAAAGAACTTTTGAGTCCTTAATGACATAAATAAGTATGTTTACTGAAAACAGATGTTTGAAAATTCGACAATTTTCAAAAGTGGCTCAAATAATTGTATTTAATTGGGTATTTGGAAAATGTTTTATATGATAAATAGCACTCGACATGGGTTTTTTGAGGGAAAAAATTATTATAGCACAGTTAAGTAATAGCGAATTTTTGAAAATGTAATTCCAAAATATAGTATAAATGAGAAAGTGTGTACTTTTGTGTAATTTAATTCATTTTAGGAAATAACCAATGGTAAGAAAGCTTGCACAATACATCTCTAGAATGTATTGTTTAGGTTTACTAAGGGTATCCTAAATGGGTACTGTTCAAACCATAAATAATGCAGAGTAAACAAAACTTTTTTAAGTTTCAAATCACGACCATCATGCTTCGACAAAACTTTATTGGGTTATTACGAAAGCCTGAAAGGAAAGTAAGATGACGTAGGTTGGGACCTTCAGTTGACCCCTTGAACACTGTCTGTACAACTCAAGCTGGTTTTCACTTTTTCTAAGGCGTCAGACTCACAATATATTGTGTTGTCTGTGATGGAGGAGCTGATATTAGAATTTCGGTTGAGTGTAGTGAGGAGTAGTTTTCTCCTAAAGGGTTTCCTAAGCTACCTTATACGCAAATGAAGACACATTTCCTCTTAAAATTCACCTTCATCATCCCTACCAATATTTGTGCTAACTATTCGAATAGACAGAGTGGAAAGACGGAATCTAAGCCTGGTTTGTTATTAATCTATTCAACAGTGTATTTGGTGGGGGAGTCAAACACTGACCACCAATGAAAGAGTCAGGAGTGCTAACCACTACATAAAACCGTGTTATTGCTCCCTCCGTTATCAATGTACTCCTTCACCCAAGACTCTAACAAAAGGAGAAGGAATAAAGAGAGAAAATTGTCGAACCGTGCGAAAGCGGTGACGAGATTGACTTCTAGTGTGAATAAATATAATCCAATCAAGTAGGAACATGGATTTCCTTTTCCTTCTCTCCCCCTCCCTTCTTATGTCGCTCAACTTGTGTGTCCTTATCAGCATGCATTATGCACGTATCAACGAATGAGAGATGAAGTTATTAGTTTCACTCGCTCCTTGGGATGAGAGAATGGATTCACGTCAATATTCGTTCAGGCGCTACAACAGTGACACAGGTTATATAACCCAACACAACTTTAAATTAAGAACGTGGTAGTTATAACATTATCTGACACCTACAAAAGCTATTAAAAACTATTTCATATAATCATACGTCAAGTTATGTGAACTGAAACTGTAACTTTTGATAAATAATAGTAATACCCATAAAACCAGAGTTGTACTAAAAGGGATGGCATTAGGTTGAAGGGGGAACGTCCTATTTTAACTAAAATCGAGCTAATGCTTCCATTTGTTAGACAATCATGAGACTTTTCTAATTCATTTTATGTTATGGTTAAAAGAGGTCTCTTATCTTATTTAAATTAATCAAAACTAAGTATTTTCTGGGGCTTTTATGGCGTTTGAGATATAAAAGTTGTCGTCATGGATAGTGTGTGTAATGTGTATTTTCCTCTTTTCCCCCTGTACTCTTCAAATGTATTTTGTACCGCGTCTTATTTCCCGTCCCCGCTAAACACATTTAATTAAGCTGATGGGGTTAGGAAGAGCTAAGAAACATCTAGGAGATATTTTATACTAATTTGTGTGGAGGAAGAGTTGGAAAGAGTTAGGGGATAAAATACTGTTGAACCCCTGACCTACCCTTTGCAGACAAAAAGTACTAGGTAAGATTGACATTTGACCACATGCACATCAATGCGAATAACAATATAAATAATATAGAAAAATGTTATCAATGTTAAGCACAAAAATATATATTTGTATTTTCTAGACTGCTCTTGCAATCACGATTTTAATTTTCACTTAAGTTTTTAAATAATTAAACGTGCACTTTCTGAACCGACTGATTATATCAGCACACGACTTATAAACTAATTTAAAATATAGAATATACACAACCTCCTGTCGTTAATTCAACTCAGTGAAACGGAAAACCCATATCTCACCAATAAATTCCAGGCCAAGCCGGGAAACAAACCCTGGACCATTTACTCAATATACATACAATATACCGAGTGAGCTAAGGTGTCGAAGATCCACCATTTTAACATAGCTTTAAAGTAACAGGATTAAAAGCGGGATATTTTGTTTTATGATACGTACTGGGATTCTCGTGTGACCCAAATAAAAAGTATATTAATTTTCAAACAAGGTTTGTTTTATAATTTAAACATTTTAAAAAATATAACAAAAAGCAATACGTTTTATTTTATCCAAAAACAAAGTTGATTTATCCGTGGCGTGATTTGATCAAGTATTAAATGCTGCCAGTTTCTTCATCCATTCAGTGATGTGAACCTTTATTATCTCACATCCGTGACGAGATAGCTCCATGATGAGTTGAGACCTAACCTCTTACGTCCATGACGAGATAGCTCCATGATGAGTTGTGTCCTAGCCTCTTACATCCATGACGAGATAGCTCCATGATGAGTTGAGTCCTAGCCTCTTACATCCATGATGAGATAATTCCATGATGAGTTAAGTCCTAGCCTCTTACATCCATGATGAGATAACTTCATGATGAATTGAGTCCTAGCCTCTTACATCCATGACGAGATAACTCCATGATGAATTGAGTCCTAGCCTCTTACATCCATGACATGATAACTCCATGATGAGTTTCGTCCTAGCCTCTTACATCCATGATGAGATAGCTCCATGATAGGTTGAATCCTAGCCTCTTACATCCATGACATGATAACTCCATGAGGAGTTGAGTCCTAGCCTCTTACATCAATGACGATATAACTCCATGATGAGTTGAGTCCTAGCCTCTTACATCCATGACGAGATAACTTCATGCTGAGTTGAGTCCTAGCCTCCTACATCCATGACATGATAACTCCATGATGAGTTGAGACCTAACCTCTTACAGTGATGACGAGATAACTCCATGATGAGTTTTAACTCCATGATGGGTTGAGTCGTAGCCTCGCACATCTGAGGCGGAGGATAAATTAGATAGATCATCGTGTTCCCACCGCCGCGCCGGTTAGATATGCAGAGCGTGACGCTCTGCCTCAGGCGTCGCGACACTCTCTATCCCTCAGCTCTCACAAGCCTGTCACGTCATTGCATGAGAGGTGCTTGGTTCACGACCCTACACATCAACTATCAACAATACAGGGCAGGTTTGGTCAGTAAGGACGTGGGAGAGGATGACCATGCTAGGCTCATTACAGAGGAATATTCTATGGTCCTCACGACCGTCGGGCAGTTGAATGCGCGTTCATGTGTATGTGTGTGTGTATATATATGTGTGTGCTAGCTTAGTGATACCACACTTGAGATAAATATGTGTTGCTTCCACAGTATGTCTCTCCAGTACTTCCAACCCCGACTCCATTCCCCTCACAATTCCCCCAGGAGGTCCCCGGAGTCACCGTAAATATGTGTTGGTGTCACCAATATAATACAATTCCTAGAACATTTAAGAAAACATTCTAAGTAAATCTTTAGTAAGCAGTAAATCAATACATTTTTATATTTTATTTTTATTTTACAATTCCTAGAACTTGAGTGGGAGAGTTTATGCCCTAGAACTATTTAATTAATTAACCTCCGTTTTTTTATGTGTGACTTTTTGTCTATTCAATCTAAGTACTCTAATAAAACTACACATAAAATGTATTTGTCTGATATCTTATTAATATGGTATTATTCAACAACCTTTCATCATTTCTGTTTGCTGTTATACTTGTAGTTCCTTAGTGCTTTAAGCCAGTGTTATCCTGTCTGGTATTGTAGTGCCTTAGTGTTTTTGACCACTGGTAGATTGCATTGGTGTTGTACCTTAGTGCTTTTGACTACTGCTATTATAATGTCCATGCCTCAACGCTCTCGGCAAATAAGGCTTACTCATTGTTTTATAATACATACGATACTTGATTTAAATATTTCCATAAAATAATAGGGAGCCATATAATATAACGTAACCATTATACTTCATATAGGCCCTTGTTATAAACAAAGCTTATCCGAGATGGTGGACATTCATACCAGGCATCAGTCGTGTTTAGTCTTGTCTGTCAATGACGAGTAGGTCTGGCTATGAATCATGGTCGACTGTTGTTGAGGTATTTTTCCTAAACGCTTTTCCCCTTTTCTTCCACGCAAATTCAGGCACATTTACTCAAAATATACCTTCTTACTGCCTATCTCATATGTGTCAATATGCAAATTACACATAATAATATTAACACTTTAAATACATTCTACACATCTGAATACAAATATTACAATAATTGCAAAAATATTGATTCATAATAAAAAATAAATTGCCTTGACAATCAAAAGTTGAATGAAGACTTTTCATAAATAAAATATTCAACCTATATATTTAAAACAAAAGGAATTTTTTTCGACACAATCAAATTGAATAATTATTTCTAGTGAAATATTATACACCGAAGGTGTAGCCAAAAGTTTAATATTTAAAAAATATTGAAAGTGGAAGCTGTAATTTCAAAAAAATGACAATTTATTTCAATAATAATTTCTTCAGTTCTATGAAACCAATATAATATATGTTATTTTAATAAAAGAATTTACTTTGATAGTTATCATATCAATGTTTACACATTTTCATACAGCAAAGTATCAATATATATTTTAAAAATTTACCTTTGTCAGTTAATGTATGGAAGCTATTAAGACATGGTTTCCGATTTCTTAAAAAGTTGTTGTATTCTTTAAAAATAAAGGGTATTTAGCTCTAGACATGCACAAAATTCACAAATCATCTGAACTTAACTATAAACCCTATTACTGGGACAATCAGGAAAGTTAACGTAGGTGATTTTTCATCTTGGCACGACTCGTTTAAATGAAAGCTTTTCTCTGGTACCGACATTGAGATTCTATCGATACAATTCTCATATCTTCCATGATTTGTTCGATCCTTCCCTACGATTCTCGGTCAATAAACTATGATAGAGGGAGGGCACTGTGGAGACGAATCTATTCAAACTGGCGTGTCTATCGAACGCGATCCTTTCAATTTAGTCCCAGCCTCTTAATAATCTTAACTCTATCCCGTTATCGACTTGTGAGCTTTCCTATAATCTGAAGCAATTCTCCGAGAGTAAAGTATAAAGGAAATGAACCGGAGGAAAGAGTAGAAGATGGAGGAGGAATTAAATAACGATCATTTGGACCATTTCACTGACGAGTCAGCTCATCAAATTTTCTCCAACAGACTATTTTAAGGAACAGTTCAGATTCAGGCAAAGTCGTAAATATCCTCTCTCTCTCTCTCTCTCTCTCTACACACACACACACACACACACACATATATATATATATATGTGATTTCCAGAACCTGGTACCTTGACGAAGATGGACTGTGCAAGCTTACGGAAGTGATCCTTTGTATGTACGTACAGTACAGTGTATCTCGAAGTAACGGTGCATAGTTACATTGGAAACATATCAAATAGCGTCCACAATGAGTCTTCTTCACCTTCTCTGAAATACCTCATCTTGTTCATGTGTGAGTCCACCAGGTAGACCCCACCTGGGTCACGTATAATCGAGAACTGATCTGAGAGATTGTTCATCATTTCTCGCATACAGACTGAGTCAAAATCGTTTTGGCAGGACTATTTGTGAACTAGACATCTCAGTTTGAACAGTGAATTTATTAGGGTCCTTGCAATGCGCGCGCGTGTATATATATATATCTTCTACTCTTTCCTCCGGTTCGTTTCCTTTCTACTTTACTCTCGGAGAATATATATATATATTACAAATAGTAAGAAAGTGGTTAGCGACTAGATTTTGATTTACCGCTATATATTATAAACAGGCTCACCAAACAAGGCACAAACTTTCTCACACCTACAATTTATATATCGGTGGTATTTATAGGAAAATGGGTTCCAGAGTATTCGGCACCACTTATTCAACTAACAAAGGAAACCCACACGCGCTTGGGGTGAACGGGAAAAGGCACCAATCTCGTGTAGTCTGATTTCCCGATGACGGAAGTGTCTTAAATGGTTTCTCACTCTAACTCGATACAAATGCAAGTACACTACCTCTAGATTGCACCTCCCAACCAATTAGTGTAAATATCTGGATTGCTCGAACGGGTGATAAGACATGAAGCACGTAAATTAAAAATAATCAGAAATGGATTTAGTTATTTAAAACTAAAAATTACTTAATTAAAATGTGTGAAATTAAATGAATAAATATCTATAATTAAATTAATTTATATTTATAATATACAAATTATTTCCCCCTTCTATGTCTACCGGCCCACATGAAGATTAATTTTATCACCAACCAAAAACATGTAGATGAAAACAACTAAGGTGGAGTATCTTTAGATTGATTTGTGGAAATGGGTGGAATTTTGAACCTGGAACCAAAATAATATAATCGTAAATATTAAAACTTTTTAAACGACCCATCGCTCATTTATAACTGTAGGTGATACTAACTAATTACGAGGTATCACTGGAAGATTTAAAGTTTAATCCATAAGAGGCAAAGTTATTTTGGTTAGCCAAGTCTATACTCTAGATTTTGGACGGAAATGTATTTTTTTGTCGTTGGGAAAAGTTTATAAAATGAATTAACAGCAGTGGCTAAGTTTTCCTAGAAGTGTAAAGATTTTCACTCAGCCTCACAGACTAGACTTCAAAAGTTGCGGTTGGGGGAGGAAGTTGTATGAGATGAGAGTAGTCTGTATTAATAGTTGATGAACCGCTTGGAGTAGGACCCCGGACCTTTTGAATTATTCATCGAGCCACAACTTGCCAAGTACCATGCTTAGCTTTCGTTAGGAGCGTACAGGGTCGTCCTATCTAATCTTCAGAAGTGGCCAGGGCTGGTTGATCTAAAGGTCAGGAGCTAGCAGGTATGGTCGATCTAACATTAAGAATGACCAGGTGTGGCCGATCTAAACGTCAGGAGCTAGCAGGTAAGGCCACCCTAAACGTCAAGAGTGATCAATTATGGTCAATCAAAACGCCAGAGGTTAGCCTGTATGGTCGATTTAAACGTCAGGAGTAAGCATATATGGCCAATACAAACGTCAGGAATGACCAGGTATGATCGATATAATCGTCTGGAGATACTAGAACCAACCAATCTAATAGGCAAAGTCGACCTGTTTCTGAATATCATAGTACACGGTAAGTTTTTAGTCAAATTTTTAGGTTTATATTAAATTAAAAAAAAACAACACTAATTTTGTTAGAATAAACTCTTATATAAGTCTGGGCACTTAGAGATAAACAGTGTGCCATCTTAATTAAACTCCTATAAAATTAATCAGTATTTTATATTTTGAAACAATTGTTATAGATAAGGAGTTATATCCTTGACATTTGTCTTAAGCATACAAATTCTCTGTCTTTTATTCGATAAAGATGTTATCACAGCAATAAAGTCGTTAAATAAATATGTAAATGTCGATTGAACACTGTTATAACCTGGGTAGCTCCACGGGTATTTCACTGATGGGTCCAGTATTTATGTGTGACAGTATTTAAACCAACATTGTAGCTTGGGTCATGACGTTATTTATATTTTAACCATTATTTTACGTTTTGACATTCTTATTACTTATTTTTCAACCTGTCATGTAATCTCCAAGGTATTAAATATTTCTTTAAACTGTATAAATATTTCAGTGTGTTAACATTTTTACATAAGCCATATTTAACACATATCTACCAGATAGTTCCGCGATAAAAATGTTTTGTTGATTCACGCATAATCGGGATGAAAATTATCCGGTGGACCACTTGATGATAAAATAAGCCTAGTAAGAAATGTATTATTTAAATTTCACATACTTCTTCTCACAAATCGTCAATATTTTAGTTTAATCTCGTGAGAACTTAATAGCCCACTGACCTTAATATCGTCACCAGCACTAATTCATATATTTAGCTTTTCTTTTTGGACTTTTATATGTGATTAATAAAAACGCGTTGTCCTGGGGGGTGGGGAGGGAATCCCTGGTACGCGTACCCCCAGTGATACGTGACGTGCAATTTTTATTTTTATAGTTGTATTAATCATAATATCTTAAATTATAGCTGTAAGTTTGACAAACAGATTTTGATGTGGTGTCAGTCTCTTTTAAGCCTTTATTTACCTTTAGCACAGCTTTATTTAGCTTACGACTGAAGCTTTATTGAAATTAGAAACGACCATTTATATTTTACATATTAATATATATAAGTTTTCTTTTCTCTTTATGAAGAGCTGGAAGAGGTACGTTGGTGTTAGGCTTCGAAAGGGTTTTGGGACTGGCAAAAGTACACGCTACATTAATTTATAAACTATCAGAGAGTACACGCCATAAACCTACAAAAACACGTAATAATTTTTTTTAATACTGATGTTTTTGGTCTGTATACTAGAGTAAACACTGCACTTAGAGGTAATTAGCAAGTATATGCCGTTTACTCGCAATGAAAAAAAACTCATACGCTACACTTTCAGGTTAGTAACTAATACACGCCATATACCCGCAAAATACACGTCATATTCTACACTTGAGATGTTACTTAATACTATACGCCGTATACTCGGAAAACACGCGTCATATACCACACTTAGGGAATAGCAGATATTACACGTGTTATACTAGAAACACACGCGTCATATTCCAAACGTAGGGAATAGCAGATACTGCACGTGTATACTAGAAAAATACGTGTCATATTCCACACTTAGAGATTCGCCAGCCGTACACTTCATATACCTTCAAAATATATGTCATAGCTTACACTTAGAGATTAGCAGAATGTACATGTTGTATTCATATGAAACACACTTTCCACTAGGATTAAAAAGTGCTAAGTCCTCAACCTACCAACGACCCCGTCGAGTAGAATGATTGGCTAAGTTCCTATTCACAGCCAGACGTCCATGGTCTGCTTCTTCTGGAAACATCTGACCAACTCTTTCTCAAGTGCCGGGAACAGTTTCTTGAGGAAGTCCCTGATCTCCACCAGACGTCTGCAATCCTGTAGACTGCAAGGTACCCGGAGGACGATCTTCCTGAATATCTTGTCTAGATCCCTTGTCATTTCGGGTAGGAGATTGTCTTCGATGTCCTTAGGAAATAGGGACTTCATGTCCCTATTTAGGATCTTCCAATGCATTGAGGTGAGCGCCCTCAGGTCCTTCGTCGTCTCACGCATGAAGCGAGGGTGGACCTCTTGCGGAGCGGGTCTGGCCATCGTCGACATGGAGCTGACCTTAGTTTTTAACTGGCGACCTCCAGAACCAATGAATTATTGACAAATAAAATTTAATCCAATAAATGGTGATATTAAACCTCGTGTGCTTGCTATTGAGGAAACTATGGCATATACTAGAAACCTGGTAGTTTACTGGCTGTTACTTCTCTTGTAACACAATGCCTCGTAAAAACTCCGGTGTTCATTGTTATCTGAACAAGCCCAGTCGATATGGGGCGTTTCAAAATATTATGTGGCTGTAGATTTTTGTCTTGTTTACCTAAATATTACCACCGTTTCTGTGTATGTTGTTTCTTTCAGTAGTTACAATGAACGTGATAGGGGCCATTTAATCTTTATTGTTACTAAATAATGAGCCATTGGGACATAAAATAAGTGTATAGTTCACTTAACAATTTATTGCCACAATATTTTTTTTACAGCTTGAATTTCAGTAAATTGTATGGTTCTGAACAAGACATATTGACTAACTCTAGTATATACGGGGGGAAAACCAGTCCCTTTGTTGTTTAATCATCACTGTGAAACAGTCAGTCCTAATTTCACCTAAGATAAATGTTCAGCAATGCCGGTAATTGAACTCGGGAACTTTAGCTTAGTAGGCAGACGTACTATCGATTTAAATACGGTTTGTAGTTTCACCAGTAATAACATAAAGCTATGTTATGTTGTAGAAATGTAGAGAATAAATCATTACTCTTCAGAATAAAGTGATTTAATGACAAATGGTCACTTTATCACCTATGTAATGTAAGGTGGTGTAGGTACACTCAAGGCGCAAAGCTTAGAACAAGAAAATTCAGCATTAGTTATACTTTCAAGTTTTTTTTTGTAATTATTGTTTGTATTATTTTTTATTAAAAATAACAAGATTATTATAATTATTATTTATAGTTTATTTTAAAACCCACATATATATAACTATACAGCTAGTGTGAGAGATTTTCCTACACATAAACAGGAATAGGAGGGTGAATAATGACACTTTAACTTTTTCTTTACCTCTCGTTTGGGCTTCACATATCTTCACCGATGGAATAGGGTTGAGAAATGTATAATTTAGAGGAAATGTACCAGCACTTGTAAAGAGTATAAGTGAAAAACCATTTATAAAAAAACATTTAGTACACCCAAGAAATATTCGAGCCCTTATCTCTCCGTCACCAGTGATCCAGTCTAATGTGTTAGTGACGCTTTAGACTGTTAGAGCATGTGACTACAGGTCAACTATTAGCAATTCAAGTGAAATAACCTAATAAATCTAAGTGGAGGTAATTATTCTTAAAAATGTGCAATAGCATTCACCAGAATTAGAAAATATACTGTGAAATAATCGCGTCCGATTGTCAGCCTTCCGGAAGGAGTCACGTGCAAATCAATTATGTTCTGAAAAAACAGTTAAATAAAAGCTGTAGTTTTAATAATTATAAAATTGTGATTATTTAAAATGTTTGCTTCAGATATTTGATCAAACAAACCTGTGAACAAGGAATAAAAAATAAATATTTAATTTTATGGAAATAAAATGTAACCAAAATATAATAATACAAACGTAAAACCACCTTGTTACCTCAAAATACTGTCAAATATCTGAAAATGTACCATGCACAGTAAATATAAATTTTATTTTCATTGATAGCACTGGGTATTCAAAATGAACAATATCCATTTATTAAAGCGTGTCTACAAATAAAATGCTTCATGAACTTTAGATTCGTGTATAGAAAACGCAATATCACATGATTGTAAAGGATTTTTTTTAAACTAGAATTACAAACCTTTAATTATGTCCTGCGAACATGAAATTTCCTGATGAATGGATTTCCATCTAGCTTTTGGTCGTTATATTTGATACCACTAATTAAAGTGCTTGTTTTATTTTGAGACTCAACGACTTCATAGTGACTGTACACTGTGAAGTAAAAAAGTAAAATTTCACTGGAAAATTTTTGTACATAAAACTGGTGCTATGGAGGTCTAAATACTTTTATAAAATCAGTGTTAAGCGCAATTTTGGACCAAAGCTGATCTAACACTTTAAGTCGGTCAACGTTGAACTTAGATTTATCTTAAATTATATACTTCCCTTTAAGTCAGTCATGGTTGAGCTTAAAGTTATAGTATAATTTTGGTAGGAAGAATAATAAAAATTAGTCACTAAAGTTACTAATTCAATTTTAATATATCCATACATCAAGTATTGTTGTTTTCAGCTGGCAATTTTGATAGATGTTATCAATACCTATAGAATAGCCAAATAATATAGTAAAATGTTATCAATGTTGGAAGCAAAGAAATATGTATGAATTTTCCCTACGGTTCTTCCAACCAAAATCAGGCTATATCTTGAAGTATATTATTATTACATTTTAAGTCAGTCAGCGTTGAACTTAGAGGGATGTAAAAGTATATCTAATACTTGAAGTCAGTTAACGTTGAGCTCGGGGTAGATTTAAGATAGTCAGTCACCCACTTCGGTGGACACATGGTCTAACGCACTACACTCGCATTATACTAGACTGCCGATGACGGGGAGATCAAGGTTCAAATACCGGTTAGGTGTACTGTGGGTGTTTTTATCCCTCAAAAAATTGTTCTTCACTCTCCCTTCACATTATTGCTGGTACAGTTCCTCTAGATATAACCTCCTAGTCTCTAACACTATTAGCGTAATTAGTACATCATCGTATAACCTTAACGGGTAGTAAGATCCGGTGCTAAAAATATTCATTTTCAATCAATAAGTGCTGGACTCAGGGTTATCTTAAAGTATACATAAGACCTGTAGTCAGGCAGCGTTAGATCAATTGACAGATACCATGCATCACATGCATAATTCATTTTTTCCTTAGAGGGCTCGGGTCTTTTATTCTAAACAGAATCGTTAGATTCCTATGTCATCAGAATTAGCTTAAACCCCTCTTTGAGTGTTTGTTGATTATAATCACGATGGGTTCGACGTCTATTAGTAATGCATTAAAGTAAGTACATCCGCAATAGCATGTAAACGTGTTGGAAGAATCATAGTAGTACCCAAATGTTGAACAACACACAGGTGGCATTCAAACATCAACATCCCCATCATCTGTGACCGCGTGTATTGAGAGAATGACTTCTAAGACTGCGTGGCCTCCTTTGAGAGTGTTAGCTTCTGGAAAATGTCCACAAACTCAGACGGTTCTTAGGGATGATTTCCACGAATGTTAAATTCCGGTAAAAAAAAATAATAACTAAACAGGGTATATCGATTAATGTGAGAAGTAACTGGAGTGTGGGTAATAGACCTCAAAACAACACAAAAAGTATTTATGAACATATGTTCTATATTAGATAACTTCCAAGATAAAGCGTTGCAAGGTTCCGCTGGAATTGTCGATAGTCCTACTTGATAAACCCCTGTTAGTGTCGTTACAACCCTGGCTGTGTATCGGCAGCGAAACATCGCCTACAAGGAGTGCAACAAGGGTATTAAGAAGTGATATTGAGAAATCCAGCAGAACATTGTAAGGCCTTATCTCGGGAACCATCGAACATAGAACATATTATGTTCATAAGGACCTATTGTGTTTTGTTGAGATCTACTATCCACAGCCCAGTTACTTCCCACTTAAATCGATACACCCTGTATATCCAAGTATATTTACCCAGCCCACTTCAAATAATACGAGCAATCATTGAATGCCAAGATGAAACAACCAATAGATAGTTTAGGGGAATCGACAAAGGCTCTCTCAGTCCTAATGTAGGTAATTTCCAAACCAATACATTGTGTGTCATATCTATGGCTTATAGGGAGGTACTTGGCCTCCAAATGTCAATGACTAGGAGTATTGACACATTCCCAGCCGTTCCCAAATATTTCCGATCAACCGTGATTCGGCAAACGTCGCTTTGCAAATGTCACCACTGTGAATAAGCCTGGTCATATTTCGTTTGGAAGGTGGTGTCTACTTGCATTCCTGGGCGAATGTTTTGATAACAGGCGGTGAATCACCTCGTTCATAATATACACCATTGATCCTAAATAAATGCCAAGGAAATTACAAAA
>CABFOV010004631.1:0-27667 GCA_902141375.1 Timema poppense | reverse complement strand
CGCTAATGTGTAACGGTAGGGTGATTGTGAGATGAAATGAAGGACCTACAGTTTAACGTGGAATCCGAACCACGATGGAGGCCTGGCATTCCCCACATTCACAAGATGTCTTGTCAGAGGTGAAGGAAAGGTTTGTCAATAAGATAAATCTGTGCCGACACCGAGGATTGAACCCCGGCCGCCAGCACAGGAGTCTGACACCTTACCCCTAGACCACCAGGTCACCAACTATAATTTAAAAAGTACTATATTCACAATAGTATCTTCGTATGACCGGCCATATAAATAAATAAATGTGTTTTTATAACGTGGATAAATAACCATAAAATATATTAGTTTGAAAATGAAATGTTTTTATTTTGTAAACGGATAAGTTTAAACACACCGTTTGCATGACACTATCAACGGTCTTTGTTTCGTCTGTCTCGCTAACTTAATTTGTGAAGAGAACGTAACCTTTAAAAATCCTTCGTTTGTAATCCATTTTTAAGCGAAGCTCTCCACAAAAAAAAACACAAAAAAACAGCCATTTTCATCATTAAGTTCGTGTTTGTGTAATGTAAATACGGTTAAAAGAAATACACGATTAAAAACAAATTGTTTGTTGTAAAAGTTTTGACTGGAAAAAAAAAGATGACATTTCAACATATGGTCTTGCACTTGTTGATCATATGGCTTGGTGAACGGATACATGAGAGTGAATCTGGTAACTTTTGCGAGCTGTCAGTTACCATCACTCCTGCGACAAATCGGCTTCACATATGTGGCGCGAAAGTGATAGATAAAACGTAGGTTATCCGCTCTCCCTCCATGCGAATGCGGGTTCTCTTCCTCTAATTCAACCTTCCCAATTCCTAATCCATTAGAGTAATTAGTAATTAAAGTGTATAACCCGAGCGGGTAGTAAGACGCGGTGATAAATATTATTATTATTAACTCCTAGCAGTATTTGATTAATCCTTTAGGTAGCGTATCTTGTAATTTGATTATAGTTTTTATTTTCATTCAAAAATTTCTCATCAAATTTCATTTATACTCTTGACATATATCCATAAATGGTTTAAGCTACTATACATGAAAAATTGAACAAATCCTATCTACAAAATCATTAGGATACTTTATTTATTTTGCCTGAAAAAATGTTGGTGGTGTAAGAACTGCAAAAAATACTCGTGATCCGTGGGGGTGTAGGGAAGGTTAGAAAAGGTCATTGGGTTTGCAGTTTTCATACCAAACATTTTTTTTATTTTTTTTTGCCAAAATAAATAAAATAATTTTCCAATATAAATATAGTTTAAATTTCTTCACATGGTGATATCAACAGTTGTTGAATATCTGCCATGATCATAGCGGCATTAGATGAGAAACTTTTTAAATGAAGAGAAAAAGTTGTCATTAAATTCCAGAACACCCTTGACAAATATTCAACAACTGTTGATATCACCATGTGAAGAAAACTAAACTCTTGGTTTTTACTAGAGCAAGGGAGACCTGGCGGTCGAGGGGTAAGGTGACAGACTTCTGTGCTGGGGTTCGGGGTTCAATCCTCGGTCCTGGTAAAGATTTATCTGATTACCAAACCCTTCCTTCATCTTTGACAAGACATCATGTGAATGTGGGGAATACCAGGCCTCCACCGTGGTTCGGATTCCACGTTAAACTGTAGGTCCTCCATTTCATCTCACAATCACCCTACCATTATTCATTAGCGTAAGTGCGTATAACCCGAACAGGTAGTAAGATGTGGTGATAATAATAATAATAATACTAGAGCAAGATTGTATTTATTTTGACCAAAATAAGTGTTGCTATAAAAACTGTCGAAACACTGCCCTTAACTCGTGTCCCCTACATTCCCCCCTTAAGGTGACCGCCTACCAGAGCGCTGAGAGGCGTTGTGAACGACCGGAAATTCCCAGTTATTTAATAAATATTTTGCTATGTCAAAATATAGCTCACGCCCAAATGAAGGTGAAAGGTATCAACGAGTATTTATATAGAGTTAAATTAATTCGATTTTAAAGTTAAATAATTTTTAAATATTTTCAAAAGTTTGAATGAGCCCATTCCATTCTCAACTAATAATAATAATAATAATAATAATAATAATAATAATAATAATAATAATATCTAGCACCGCGTCTTACTACCCGTTCGGGTTATACGCTTTAAGTACTAATTACTCTAATGGATTAGGAATTGGGAAGGTTGAATTAGAGGAAGGGAACCCGCATTTGCATGGAGGGAGAGTGTAAAACCATTTAGGAAAAACCACCCCTAGTTCACCCGACCGAGATTCGAACCTCGATCTCCCCGTCTTCAGCAGTCAACATTCTCAACTAAGTGTCACGTAAAATATTTCAGTTCTGAGTATCAAAGTAAATGTTTAGAAATATTGTTCACATAGTTTCTAAAAGAAATGGGTATTTTTTTCAACGGGGTCACAAGAGAACATTCCAATATAATTCAAGATTGTTTCCCGTGTATTTTTAATCTTCAGAGCTGCCATTCACACGATGAAATATTAAAGTGGGAGATTATATTTCCCTTCGAGTAGTCGGCAACCTTAATGGTATTCACGTAGTGGATCTTCCTGACTATATTTAATCCAATGTAAAGTGAACAAGTCAGCTGGCGATACTTCTAATCAATATTTTATTAAATTGGAAATTCCTTATCTTTGGACGTGGAGACCTTCGCCCCCCCAGGCTTCATGTTATTAAAATACTAGCAATCCCGCACGACGTTTCCCGTGACCCACTGCGGTATAAGAATTATATAAACCCTTCCGTGGTGCCCGATTTGCCATGAGAATTTAGCAAATTTCCAAATCATAACCAATATAATATAAAAATGTATATATCTGACTAAAAGATAGGAATAAGAATTGAACCTTACATGCAAATCATTCAAAGTGTTGATTTGCAGTCTCGTTGCAACTGTGCTGCCATCTACAGATTCAAAATGAAACGTTATCTTTGAAACGTTTTGTCTATCTCTGTTCACTCCTTGTCGATTTAGTATTTATTTATTTTTTTCCGAGGAAGATGTGGCCTATTTTTACCACAGTTATCTATGAAACGTAATTCTAAACCAGATTAACAATATTTTCTTCAAAGATTTGTTAAAATATAACCTAATTAAAAAGCTAATTAAAAAATTAAAAATCTGGCTTCGGGGTGCTTTCGGACCCCCTTCCGTCCATCTATGTTAAAAATTTCATATCTCTGCGTGCCGTAGATTTGGCTGAGCATCGCAAACAAACAAACAAACACTTTATTTTATTATTATTATTATTATTATTATTATTATTATTTATTATATATACATGTCATGTTCAAGGGCAAGGGGACTTATAGTGTTCAGAATATCTAAGAGGGAGACGAAGGGAAGGCTAGAATAGTTCAGTGTTTTGCAGTTTTTATAGAAAAATCTTTTCTTGTCAAAATAAATCAAATATTCCTTCTGCACAGAGAGTGTATATTTGTTCACATGGCGACCATAACAAATGTTAAATATCTGTCAATAACATAGCGCGGCATCAAATGACAATTTTTTTAAATGAAGAGAAAAAGTTGTCATTAAATTACAGGATACTCTTTATTGATATTCAACAACTGTTTAGGTCATCCAACGTGTGAAGAAAATTAAACTCTTATGTTTGGTTTATGTTAACCAAAAAAAAAGTTTATCTCTAAAAACTTCGAAAACACTGACCTTTTCTCTTGTCCCCTATATACCCACCTTAATTCATGTCGCGTAGAAAATGGGGACTTATATAAAGATTTTTTTAAATGTAACCAATAAATTACTTTTACCCTCCATTTTTTTTAGATTGTCAACATTTTTTTTCATCGCGTCTTTTTAATCGTTTGGGTTATACATAAACATAAATTTAATAGGAATGGTTAAAATATAATTTTAGAAAAAAATTGTATTCGCATTTGTACCTTTATATTAAATACATAAAATAAATAAAATGTACACTTCGTTTACCCTGAACGGTAGCAGTCTTACCTTGACGGATTACACTATGGCCCTATCTTGTAAGCTGTACCATAATGCAATAATATAAGGTAAGATTTTCTTTACGTGACGATGTAGTTTTTTTATGCTATTGACTGAAAATTGAGGGCCTTGGTTTGCTTCCTAGTAGGACCTAAATTACTTTAAAAGGTATATATCTATAGTTGGAACACCAAAAGAATAACAATACAGTATAGTCCCAACCATCCGACCTAAACGGGACCGACCAGTGGTCGGATAACCGAAATGTCGGATAATACATAAACCAGAGGAGAGGTTGGAATTAAACAAATCGAAAATTAAATGAAAGTGAATAATGGATAAGAAATAAGGATTAGTAATTAAAGGAAAAAGACCGCAAGAAACGCTAAGAAAGAGATGGGAAGAGGAGATAGCAGAAAGTGTACTAGTGAGATGAGGCAAATGGAAGCAAATAAAGGAGGAAGAATGGTGGAAGGATAAAGGAAGATGGAGGCATTTTACTATAAACTGACTCGGCTATAGACTGGAAACAGTTGATGATGATTATGATGATGATATGATTAATTACACCACAATAAAAATTATTCAATAAATTGCAAAATTATTACTATTTTATTTTGTAAACAAAGCTAGTGATTTTAAATCAATTAAATGCATATTTTATAATATTGTATATTATTGTATGCGAAATCCAGAAGTAACTGTTTAAAAATTTGGCGATTGAAGTTTGTTTGATCCTCAGATTTGCTGTTATATTTATACGTGTGTGTGTGTGTTTGTGTGTGTGCGTGTGTCGGATAAAATGTCATGTGATGTCGAATAGTCGATGATCGGATAGTCACGATATACCGTGATAATATTTTTATTTATTTAAAAAGATCATTACTGTGTAAATGTTGTTTAGGTGTTTTTATACCAATAAAACTGGAAATTTTTATATTATTAACATATATTAATACAGTAGTCCCATGGCTTCTTTGATGCTGCCTGACAGCTCACAGGTGACAGCTAAAAGCTTTGAAAAGTTACCAGACCAAATTTTGTATCCCTACGCCGAACCATATGATCTGCAAAAAACATGTGTTTAGAAGCTCTCACTTCTGACGGCCAAAATTTAGGTATATACCTAAATGTTGACTGTCAAAAATCCGTTGTTGACTGTCAGAAGTCAGCACCAAAGAAGTCATGGGGTTACTACTTTACGTAACTAGAGGGTAAGTTAAAAAATGTCAAATAATCAACTCAAATTTCGCACCAAAGAGTAATTTTTAGCATTGTATCTCAAAGAGTTTTTGTGATATTACTATAAATATTTGAATTGCTTTTACATTTTCGATAAAAAAAAATACTCAATGAATGTCATATTGGTCTTGTTTAATATAACCCAATTAAAGAGTACTGTCTTCTTTTAGAGATATCGTAAGTATTTCACAGACACGTAAACACATATTGCCATCTTGTGGTAGAAAGTAGAACTTTGACACAGACGATATCGCTTAAAGCAACAGCACCTAGATAGCAGCAGATACGCATGTCGATCAACAGCGTTTCGATCAATATCGTTGTAAATTGTGTTGTTTTTTTCTTCCTCTTTTTTATTATAGAGAAGCGTGTCATCTATGTTTAGTTTGTATATTTATTTTATTCATAAGGGACAAACAAACTATATACTATTTGGTTGATTCATAGCTATATTTCTAATTGTTTGCTTTTTAAAACATTATTTTCTGATTTTTAATTTAAAAATATATTTAATTTTTAATAATATTTTAAACTGCTCGGGTGGGAGAAAAGGTTTTGCATCTTGACTTCACTAGAGATGAGTAAATATTTTTAAATGAACAAATAAAATAGAATTTTTGTTCGTTATAAATTTTCCCCATTTAATTTACCTAATCTGTGTAAATATCTAGATAGCCCGGATAGCATTTTAAAAATATATTACGATTAACAAGTTTTCTAGCGTTATAGCGTTATACAACGCGCTAATTTCGTGTTGGACTAGATTGTATAAGATGGGGAGATTGGGTCTCAATCCCAGTTGGGTGAAATGATGGTGGTTTTCCCTAAATGGTTTTCCACTCTATCTTCACGCAAATGTGGGTGAAGTTCCTCTAAATTAAGCCTTCCTAGCCCCTAACCCATCAGTGTAATTATTACATAAGCGTATAGTCTGAACAGGTAGTAAGACCCGGTGCTAAAAACAAGTTTGTTACAAAAGGCTGTATCTAAGGGGTAATGATGAGGAAGGGTTGTTCTTAGGGAAAGGTTCACCCCTATTAGTGATAATTAATTATAATATCCCTAGTGTACATGAATTACATTAAAGTGGGAGTGTAGAGAATGCGATTTAAGGGCAGTATTTTTGCAGTTTTTATAACAAAATATTTTTTTGGCCAAAATAAATCCTATATTGCCCCAGTAGAAACATATAATTTAATTTACTTCACGTATTTAAATCAACAATTGTTGAATATTTGTCATGAGCAAAGCAGCATCTATAAGCTTTTTTAATGAAGATAAAAAAAAAAGCTGTCATTAAATTCCAAGACACTCTTAACAGATATTAAAAAAATGGTTGATATCACCTTGTGAAGAAAATTAAATTATATGGGGCAAAATTGGATTTATTTTGACACAAAATAATAATTGCTATAAAAATTGTAAAAATACTGAACATACACATTACTCGTGAGACTGCCACTAGACTGGTGAGGGTTGTGTTGGTAGGGGGTAGCTATTACTTTTGAAGCAGGTATTACACACTCCTGGTGAGACTGTAACTAGACTGGAGAGGGTTGTGTTGAGAGGGGGTAGTTATTACTTCTGAAGCCGGTATTACACATTCCTGGTAAGATTGCAACTAGACTGGAGAGGGTTGTGTTGGGAGGGGGTAGCTATTACTTCTGAAGCAGGTATTACACATTCCTGGTGAGACTGTAACTATGTTAGAGAGGGTTGTGTTGGGAGGGGGTAGCTATTACTTCTGAAGCAGGTATTACACATTCCTGGTGAGACTGTAACTATGTTAGAGAGGGTTGTGTTGGGAGGGGGTAGCTATTACTTCTGAAGCAGGTATTACACATTCCTGGTGAGACTGTAACTATGTTAGAGAGGGTTGTGTTGGGAGGGGGTAGCTATTACTTCTGAAGCAGGTATTACACATTCCTGGTGAGACTGTAACTATGTTAGAGAGGGTTGTGTTGGGAGGGGGTAGCTATTACTTCTGAAGCAGGTATTACACATTCCTGGTGAGACTGTAACTATGTTAGAGAGGGTTGTGTTGGGAGGGGGTAGCTATTACTTCTGAAGCAGGTATTACACATTCCTGGTGAGACTGTAACTAGGCTGGAGAGGGTTGTGTTGGGAGGGGGTAGCTATTACTTCTGAAGCAGGTATTACACATTCCTGGTGAGACTGTAACTATGTTAGAGAGGGTTGTGTTTGGAGGGGGTAGCTATTACTTCTGAAGCAGGTATTACACATTCCTGGTGAGACTGTAACTAGACTGGAGAGGGTTGTGTTGGGAGGGGGTAGCTATTACTTCTGAAGCAGGTATTACACATTCCTGGTGAGACTGTAACTAGACTGGAGAGGGTTGTGTTGGGAGGGGGTAGCTATTACTTCTGAAGCAGGTATTACACATTCCTGGTGAGACTGTAACTAGACTGGAGAGGGTTGTGTTGGGAGGGGGTAGCTATTACTTCTGAAGCAGGTATTACACATTCCTGGTGAGACTGTAACTAGACTGGAGAGGGTTGTGTTGGGAGGGGGTAGCTATTACTTCTGAAGCAGGTATTACACATTCCTGGTGAGACTGTAACTAGACTGGAGAGGGTTGTGTTGGGAGGGGGTAGCTATTACTTCTGAAGCAGGTATTACACATTCCTGGTGAGACTGTAACTAGACTGGAGAGGGTTGTGTTGGGAGGGGGTAGCTATTACTTCTGAAGCAGGTATTACACATTCCTGGTGAGACTGTAACTAGACTGGAGAGGGTTGTGTTGGGAGGGGGTAGCTATTACTTCTGAAGCAGGTATTACACATTCCTGGTGAGACTGTAACTAGACTGGAGAGGGTTGTGTTGGGAGGGGGTAGCTATTACTTCTGAAGCAGGTATTACACATTCCTGGTGAGACTGTAACTAGACTGGAGAGGGTTGTGTTGGGAGGGGGTAGCTATTACTTCTGAAGCAGGTATTACACATTCCTGGTGAGACTGTAACTAGACTGGAGAGGGTTGTGTTGGGAGGGGGTAGCTATTACTTCTGAAGCAGGTATTACACATTCCTGGTGAGACTGTAACTAGACTGGAGAGGGTTGTGTTGGGAGGGGGTAGCTATTACTTCTGAAGCAGGTATTACACATTCCTGGTGAGACTGTAACTAGACTGGAGAGGGTTGTGTTGGGAGGGGGTAGCTATTACTTCTGAAGCAGGTATTACACATTCCTGGTGAGACTGTAACTAGACTGGAGAGGGTTGTGTTGGGAGGGGGTAGCTATTACTTCTGAAGCAGGTATTACACATTCCTGGTGAGACTGTAACTAGACTGGAGAGGGTTGTGTTGGGAGGGGGTAGCTATTATTCTTCTGAAACATATATTGGTAAATCAATGTTATATTTACCAGAATGCATTATTTTAGTTGTCAAAGGATTTCATTGCATATTTAAAATATTATATATCGGTACATATATACGTGTATGCATGTATATATATAGTGTATGTATATGTATATATTTATTGTAGGCCTACACAGTACATATATGTATATATAATTTTTATTTTCAATTTGTATAGTGCGTGTTTGATTTAGCGGTATGCATTCATTAGGAGTTTTTGTTTAGTTTTTTTAGTTTAGGTTTTAAATATTTTTTTTTATATAATCCTTAAGTCAATTTACAGTCCTTTTTTTTATATAATGTTTATCTCATCAAAGTACGGGCTTTGGTGATAGACTTCCATACTCCAGAAGAGATCAACCCTACCCAAAGCAACATATTGGTCTGCACCCAGAATCCCTATTTGTTTGTCCACACACAGTAAGACTTCACGAATGTAAGGTCTACTCTAAATTTTGTTTAAATCTCGTCAATATATTTCGTGCGTACGTAGAAGTGGTCAAACCCATTTATAGAAAACTTATTTATACCCCGGTTTGTAAGACGTGAAATAGTAAACAAACTAATTTAGAAAACTTAACAAAAAGATAGTATATCGTTTTTTCGACTAATAACTATAAACACAATAATACAATTAGGAAAATATTGATTATGGCTGTCAAAGTTTGTAGAGATTGTTTTATTTCAACCCGTTTTAAAGGGAAAAAAAAGTATTTAAGTATTCCCCCGGGTGGCCTAATGTCACGTAATTATTATTATTAGCACCGCGCCTTACTACCCGATCGGGTTTTACGCATTTACGCTAATGTGTAGTGGTAGGGTGATTGTGAGATGAAATGGAGGACTTACAGTTTAACGTGGGATCCGAACCACGATGGAGGCCTGGCATTCCTCACATTCACAAGATGTATTTTCAGAGGTGAAGGAAGGGTTTGTAAATCAGATAAATCTGTGCCGGGACCGAGGATTGAACCCCGGCCGCCAGCGCAGAAGTCTGACACCTTACCCCTAGGTCGCCAGGTCACCGTCACGTAATTAAGGGCGCGTAGTGTGTGTACAAGATAAAAATGCCAAAAGTGTTGTAGGAACGTAAAGGTCAATAAGTGACTTCAAGTATGTCAAGGATCATAAAGAGCAAGGGGGCATATGAACTAAAACATTTTTAATAAAGAGAAAAACTTTTGTTCAGAATTTTAGCAATGTATAACAGCATCAAATAGGGCGAGATTACTATACAGGGTTTTATGGCATCTCATAGCCCAAAATGCACATATAGCTTCTATGAACCAAAAGTAATACAACATTCCTATACACTTACATCCGGAAAGCTATGCTAATACCATTAAATTGTGTTCAAAATTTCGGCGTACAACGCTGGGAGAGCAAAGCTCTTCAAGCATGCGTGTACAACAGGTTGCATAGGAGCTAGGCGTGCGGCACTGCGTATGTAATAATGGAAAGCACTTTCTGTTATGTAGGACCGTTAATGATGACCCTCAGAACTTATTTCCATTTCTAGATGGACTGGTGTGTTGTTTACTATTAGTTGTGGTATGTTCTGCTGCCGTGCTCCAAGATGTCGAGGTGTGCAATGTCGCACGCCTAGCTCCTATGCAACCTGTTATACACGCATGCTTTCACAGCCTTTGCTCTCCCAGCGCTCTACGCCGAAATTTTGAACACAATTTAATGGTTCTAACATATTTTGCCGAATGTAAGTGCACAGGTGTTTTATATTACTTTTGGTTCAAACAAGCTATGTGCAGCTTGGGCGTTGAGTTTACAAACATTCTGTATATAGAGAGTTAAATTGAGCTTAATTACTGAACCAATATTTAATTTATTTCAACAAAGATATTTTTGTCATAAAAACTGAGAAAAAAAAAGTACCTTAACTCGTATTTCCTTTCACCCCCCACCCTCAGCGTTTTCCCATTAACATTCCGCCTAGTCAAAGGGTACAAAGTGTGTATTTCACTAGAACAGCCGGTAAAACCCCTCCCCACCCTACCCCGTCATGCATTATTCCGAGCGCGAGTATGTAACAGCGGTATGTCACGTGATTTTAGTAGATACACATTCGAGCGACAACACACCCCCACATGCGGGATGGTAGCGTGTGTTTTGTTTGACCCACAGGGGTCCGTCCACCCTTATGTGGACACAATGACCCTGGGGGAGGGGGGTCGAGGGGTGGTAATTAATTAGAGCGTATGTCATTAAGGGAGCATAACACTCAAAGACTCGCAATGCCCTAATGAGAGACACGGCTATGTACACTCCGTTAACCATGTAAGCTACAGTAAACCCGTGGCTTCTTTGGTGTTGACTGACAGCTCACAGCTGACTGCAGACAGTCAACATTTAGGTATGTACTTAAATTTTGACTGTCAGAAGTGACAGCTGCTAAACATACGTTTTTTGCAGATCATATGGTTCGGCGTAGGAATACATAATTTGGTCTGGTAACTTTTCAAAGCCGTAAGACGACAGCTCTGAGCTGTCAGTCAGCACCAAATAAGCCACGGGGCTACTGTAGCAAGCATACCTTGCATGATTACACTATGGTGTAGCTTATAAGATAGGGAGCATGGTATAATCCGTCAAGGTAAGACAATATGAGAGCTTTCAGAGTTGTGCAGGCTGGTCTCCTCAAACCTAAGCCTTTGAGGGACCAGAGGCCTCTCACTGGCTACAAAACGGGGGATGTCAAAGGCGTCACTCTCGCAAAAGACTGAACTCCCGATGACGAGGAATCATGGTTCGAATCCCAGTCATGTGTACTGTGGGTGGCTTATCCACTCTCCTTTAGAGCAAATGCGAGGACACAAAATAAATGTACAGGGTCGTAGAAAATAGTTTTGTATTCATTCCAGTAAATATTATTATTATTATTATCAGCACCGCGTCTTACTACCCTTTCGGGTTATACGCACTTACGCTAATGTGTAATGGTAGGGTGATTATGAGATGAAATGGAGGACCTACAGTTTAACGTGGGATCCGAACCACGGTGGAGGCCTGGCATTCCACACATTCACAAGTTGTGATTAATACACGTCTTGGTCAGAGGTGGAGGAAGGGTTTAGTAATCAGATAAATCTGTGCCGGGACCGAGGATTGAACCCCGGCCGCCAGCACAGAAGTCTGACACCTTACCTCTAGACCAGCCGGCTCTGGAACGGGTAACATTCCAAAATAACGGCAGAACGGATGAAAGGAACTCGTTCTATAAAGTGAACTGATCGGGGAACTTAGTAGATGCCCCTAATTCTTCGCGTTTGAGAATATATTTACGGGTCAAAGTTTTCTTCGTCTCTTCGTGTGTGCGAATATGATGAATGTCTTAAATCCTTTATCGACACATCCACGACAGCTCCGATACCTTTCAACACGAGACGGTCCATCTTTGTAACGATTCAAGTAGCGAGACTTGAAAACCGTCTCTCAGAGTTGTTTTAAGAGCTTGGCTTGCACGGGTGTGATTGGTCCTAGACAGTTTTTAACCACCGCTTCTTACTACCCGTTCAGGAATGCCAGGCCTCCACCTGTGGTTCGGATTCCACGTTAAACTGTAGGTCCTCCATTTCATCTCACAATCACCCTACCATTACACATTAGCGTACGTGCGTCCCGAACGAGTAGTAAGACGCGGTGCTAATAATAATAATAATAATAATACCCGTTCGGGTTAAGCGATCTTGTACTAGCTACGCTAATGGTTTTAGGGATCAGGAACTTATATTTATAGAAATTGTACCCGCATTTGTGTGGAGAGAGAGAGTGGAAAAAAGTTTGTAAAATAAACTCAGTACACCCGACCTAGATTCGAAGTTTGATCTCCCTGTCATTGACAGTCTAGTCCACCACGAGAGTTGCGCGTTAAACGACGCAGCCATCGAAGCGATCCGGTGCTAGTTAAGTAATAACATATCACCGTGGCTTTACCCAATTTGTGTATAAGTAGATGCAGGTGTAGGTTATGTTATCTCACAGAAATTTTAATATTTGATGAAATTGTAAAAAAAAATTAGGTCAAATCATTAAAGTGAAAAGGTTTATAGTTTTATTATGAACCGATTATACACACAGCTGGGGAACCCAATACCCTAGTGTCAAGTTGTATATGTGTGTACCCCTCACCACCACCCTTCCCCCCACCGCCGTAAAAAATAAAATAATTGGGCACGTATTTTAGTCCAGTCAAGGATGTGAACCCGTGAGAGTCTAATTAAAGTCCTCCCGCGGGACGTCGTCCATCACCCTTTCGTGGTGTCAACCTGTATCAATATTGGGTGTTATGTTGTACGTCATCAGGCGTCCGGTTTGTTTGGGGTTGTTGAAGATGGGTGGAGGGGGGTGCGCTCGGCCGGGGATCGGGTTTCGATGTTTGTTGTCAGACGCGGAGGATATATGAGAGGAGATAAGCTAGGGAGACGTATTCAGGTCGTATTCAAGAACGATGCTAAAGCACGGTCCAAGTGCAAAATAGTAGAAGACTAGTAGATTTCCTTTCTAGGACGATGGAGCGGCTCAGTTACAAGATATGACGCAATAAAGTTAAGTCGCGGAGAAATCACTTCAAAAGTCTGTACCTGAGCAGGCTTCGACTGTACTCGATGATATTTCCTCATCAATATGGCGCGGTGCGCATGGACAATCGAGATGGCACGTATTTTTATATTGATTTTTTTTTTCGCGGCAGAATATGGCGGGACTAGATTATCTAGATTTTTATAAGCCAACTATTCAATAATTATACACAGGTATGATATAATAGATCTAAATGAAAGTCCTGTGAGATAATATAGGTCCACGGATAAAAATCACTCGCCTTTTGGAAATTACCTTCAGGGATAAAATATGCCTGGTTATTTCTACCCACGCTCATTTATTCGCTGGTATAGTTCCAACTTCGGTGTTTACATCTTTTATGATTGTATGATTCTTGATCTGCCCCAATAAATAGATTTTCTCTTCCACACTGAAACCCGTATTTCTCACCATTTTATCAAACATTTGTTCGTGTATTATCAGTTTTGTTAGCTTTACGGGCAAAGTCATCACTATAGAAGGCAGTGGATGTAGATAATTATATTTCGCTTTGGATTGAGGTAGCTATGTGTAAGTCCATCACGTGACTGCTAGCCTGACGTTCTAGCAAGGCACCTGGACTTGACTTACACTTTTCTTGGACTTTACTTGTGCCTGAATAGTACTTCAGCCATGGTTAGCATCGTTCTTGCATACCTCACATTATGAATCAGGAACCACTCTAAAGAACGCCACACACCAAAGTGAGTGTGAGGGCGAACGCAAGGGCAAGTGCTATCCGTTGGCGAACTTGTAAGCACACACCAACGTGAATTGCTCGCGCGATCAAATGACGAGTCGCGTGGTTCTGGTAGAGATCTTCATAGTAATGAATCAGTGTGTGCGTGTAATTTACGCTGCTGAAGCATCACATAACTTCTATCTTACCCCTCATTCCGAACATAGGGTATATTTTGTCCCACTTCCTGTTCGTTATCTACTGTTCTTATAGCCATTCAATTCCACGCTGCACGGTATGTTATTCTCTTTAACAGCCTCTACGAGCCTCTCTAAGGTTTCTGGATCCATAACGATTAGAAAGATATAAAACAAGACAAGCTCGGAAACCCGACCCGTGGCCTCAAACTGCACCAAAATGGCTGCTGCCCGCTGATAGGCCGGGCGAACAACCTGACATGAGCGGTCAGTCCACGCATCTGACCGCGCGGCCCAGCTTGCTCGCGCGAACAGTCCGCTCGCCGGCGTGTGCCACTGCGTTCACCTCCATGTGTTGGGTAGTCCGCACTCACGCGCATCTGACCGCGCGGCCCAGCTTGCTCGCGCGAACAGTCCGCTCGCCGGCGTGTGCCACTGCGTTCACCTCCATGTGTTGGGTAGTCCGCACTCACGCGCATCTGACCGCGCGGCCCAGCTTGCTCGCGCGAACAGTCCGCTCGCCGGCGTGTGCCACTGCGTTCACCTCCATGTGTTGGGTAGTCCGCACTCACGCGCATCTGACCGCGCGGCCCAGCTTGCTCGCGCGAACAGTCCGCTCGCCGGCGTGTGCCACTGCGTTCACCTCCATGTGTTGGGTAGTCCGCACTCACGCGCATCTGACCGCGCGGCCCAGCTTGCTCGCGCGAACAGTCCGCTCGCCGGCGTGTGCCACTGCGTTCACCTCCATGTGTTGGGTAGTCCGCACTCACGCGCATCTGACCGCGCGGCCCAGCTTGCTCGCGCGAACAGTCCGCTCGCCGGCGTGTGCCACTGCGTTCACCTCCATGTGTTGGGTAGTCCGCACTCACGCGCATCTGACCGCGCGGCCCAGCTTGCTCGCGCGAACAGTCCGTTCACCGGCGTGTGCCACTGCGTTCTCATCCATGTGTTGGGTATTTCGTGCTCGTCCACACGTTCGCGTTCGCCTTGGTGTGTGGCTTCCTTTGAAGTTCTGATGACGAATAGGAATACTGATCGGAGAGAAGAAATTAGGGGGTCGGGGTAGAAATATAATATCCCTGATAGATTTGAATGCAATGTGTTATTTATTTAAACTCTTTAAAAGGTCCTGTCTAGTTATAAACAAAAATCAAATATTTGTAGATATTAGCTATCTTTAAGGTTTTAATTGATTCATGGTGAAAACTAAAGTAATAATAAAATGTATAGGACAGATTCTAGGTGGTATTGTGAAAACTAAACAATCTAAAGGGAAGGAAGAAAGACCCCATAATTCATTATGAAAACAATATATATCAATAGTAGGTAGGAAAGAACCTAGGAATGACGGTGAAACTGTACACACAATATAAGTGAGGAAATATTCTTGGACCCGCTTCGATGGCCGCATTTTCTAAGGCGTCACTTTAGCAATAGACTAGACTGCCGATGACAGGGAGATCGGCGCTTGAATCTCGAAGCGGTGTACTAAAGGTTGTTATCTTAAACGTTTTTCTCCACTCTCTCTCGCCTTGAATGTGGGTACACTTAATATAAATTCAACCTTCCTCATCCCTAACATACAGTGTAATTAGTACATATGTGTATAACCTGAACTATTAGTAAGACACGGTGCTATATATATAAGGAAAAACAGTGAAAACAAAAATACTAATAATATAAGAGAGGAAATATCCAAAGAATCATGTCGAAAAATAGACAGACTAATACAGAGGGGAAGGGGGAGGGGACAGAATGTGTTGATACATTTAATAAAGTTATACTATTACTATTTTAACTACTAAATGCTTCAAATTTAAATAAAAATAACAATAAAAGAATGGCAATTTCCTACAAACCCTTGATTATTTTTTTTCTGCACAATGTTCCTAAGACGACCACCACTATATGCAATATCTTGTTCTATGCACTTTTCAAATCTTGACATGTTTTTGCGCAATGTCTCTTGTCAAAATTACCCCAACTTTCACCACGCAAAGGAAAAAGTCCGGAGTGGTTGAGTCTGGTGAACGTGGCGTCGAGGTGATGTCCCCAAATCGTGAAAGGAGGTGTCAAGGAAACATTTTTTGAAGCACCTCCATTGATGTTCGACCCCTGAACTGCAACGCAAGGGCATGGATGCCAACAATATGTGGTTCCAACAAGATGAGGCGACGACCCACACAGCACGAACATCGATGGAGGTTCTTCGCGGAATGTTTCCTGTGCACTTCATTAACGATTTAGGGACATACAAGAATAATAATAATATTTAGCACCACTTCTTACTACCCGTTCGGGTTATACGCTTTAAGTACTAATTACTCTAGTGGATTAGGAATTGGGGAGGTTTAACTAGAGGAAGTTTGCGTTGAGGGAGAGTTGAAAACCATTTAGAAAAAACCACTCCCCGTTCACCCGACCGAGATTCGAACCTCGATCTCCCCGTCCTCAGCAGTCGAGCTAAACACGACAAGCGCGTTAGCCAACTACTCCACCGAGGCGGGTGACATACAAGAACTTAAAGAAAGAACTGTCGTGGAAGTTGAAACAATTCAACAAGAGACATTTTGCAAGAACATGTCAATATTCGAGAGGTACATACAAATATCTGTTGCATAGTGGCAAAATTAATTACATTGTTTTAATTGAATGATTCAAGGGTATGTAGAAAATTGTCAATCTTTTGTTGTTATTTAAACTTAATTTGAAGCATTTATTAGTTTAAATAGTAAAAATATAGTGTTATTAAATGTAGCAACACTTTCTGCCCCACCCTGTATAAGTGAGTAAAGATTCCAAGGAATCATGGGGTCAAAATATAAATATTAATATGAGAGAGAAACTATCCTCAGATGTACCATTAAATATTTCCATCGCGATTTACCCAAACCCTTTACACGTTAGTTTAGAGGTAAGTCAATAACGTGTTTAGTCTTGACCCTTTTATTTACTTATATCATCCCTGGCTTAAAAAGTTTTATAAAAAAAAATGTTGGGATGTAAATAGATCCTAATAACTTTGACAACCACGAACAAAAAAAATCTTCAAAGTTGTGAATGGATTGAATATTTGTGTGTGTGTGTGTGTGTGTGTGTAGTTTGCACACCCCTCGCGTTGCCGGGATACATCAAGGGTTGTCTGAAGAGGCGCCAACAAACTTGCGGACAGTTTTTGGTGGAAATACCAAACTTTCCCCCTTCCCTCTTTCCCACCCCTTCTCTTTTAAACTTATATGCCAACTCCCTCTTGACTATCACAGTCCTCGAGAGAAAAGGTCGATAACGCAGGTAACCTACTACTTAGCCCGGCATTATAGCCCGTCTCGTCGCTGGCCGACAAAATATATCTCCTACTTTTTAACGGATCACAGAGGAGGCTCTACATTTCAATACATATTTTTATTCGGGAGATGTATCTCTTGGTTTTTTATAAAAGTTTTTTTTAACAGTGTGTCTTACTAACTCTTTGGGTAGTATAACTACGCTTATGTACTAAATTACACTAATAGTTTTAGAGATGTATAAGGTTATATTTAGATGAAGTGTACCTACATTTGCATGGAGGAAGAGTGAGTAAAACCCTTTTGGAAAAACCACCCTCAGTACACCTAACCGAGATTCGAGCCTCGAGATATTGCCATCATTGGCAGTCCATATATATATATAATACACGCAAACGTAGATACATTTCCTCTTAAGGTTTATCTTACTCATCCTACAACATTTGAATCCTGGTCAGTTGCCATGAGAATAGTTTTCTCCTAATCCCTGTGCCACGTCCCTCATCCCCCCTGTTCCACGAAAGTTTTGGTAAATTTTCTTTAAAGCTCTACCTTCCCTAAAGCAAACCCATCTAGGTATATATATATATGAGGGTAGCCCTGTGCCCACCACGAGGGGAGGTAAGGGGGGCAATATTGGTACCATGGTACAGGGCCCGGGTTCAAAATCGAGATTCACAAGCTTAGAAAAAAATGTAAAAGATGAAAAACACACAAAATAAAATATAAATGACAGGCAATAAAAATTCCTATTCATTAGGGGGGGGTGAAGTCCACTTTTTCAATTCGAAACTAATAGAATGTATGGAATATTCTCGAAGTCAAATCAAAGCTCTTATATTTTTTGTTAGTTGTTTAGTGCTTGAAAACTTTTTATTTAATTGTGCTTATTAATATTTATTTAGGTGACCTGGTGGTCTAGGGGTAAGGTGTCAGACTTCTATGCTGGCAGGCGGGGTTCAATCCTCAGTCCCGGCAAAGATTTATCTGATTACCAAACCCTTCCTTCACCTCTGACAAGATATCTTGTGAATGTGAGGAATGCCAGGCCTCCACCGTGGTTCGGATTCCACGTTAAACTGTAGGTCCTTCATTTCATCTCAAAATCACCATACCATTACACATTAGCGTAAGTGCGTATAACCCGAACGGGTAGTAAGACGCGGTGCTAATAATAATAATAATATTTATTTATGCACTAAAATCACTTGTAAAAGGTTTTACTGCACTTGTTTGTAATATTTAGTTTTAATCTGTTGATTCAAGCTACTATCACAATTCAAAACTCAGTTACTTTAGATTTTTCTAAATAAATATTAATCTGCAATGTACAAAATCGCTCAGATAGGCTGTAATTGAACAAAAATAGACTA
The DNA here is from genome assembly GCA_902141375.1 of Timema poppense. Classification (NCBI taxonomy): domain Eukaryota; kingdom Metazoa; phylum Arthropoda; class Insecta; order Phasmatodea; family Timematidae; genus Timema; species Timema poppense. The sequence goes on along the minus strand of CABFOV010004631.1, from coordinate 8,914 downwards.
TTTTAGCTGTCAAAGCAAACAAAATAATCGAAACGTAGTCAAAGCTGATGTTTGTTCAGAAGCCAATTCAAAGTTTTGAAGCCAAGTTATGTGAACCGCCAAGGAGCTGCGTCACGATGGTTGCATAGCGTTCATTTCTCAGGGCGCGGTGTTATCACGAGATTTCAACTAAGAAGTGATGATGTAGCGTTATCGGAATCCGATGACTCCGACCTAACAGCTTTCTTCTTTCTAACAAAGCTTTCGAAACATCTTTAAAAATATATAAATCTGGATTTCTACGATTTCTGGATTTCTAGTGTTTTTTAAAAATAATAATTATCTTTAGTTGATAATCTACATTTTCAAATGCGGCGTTTTTGTTTGACGCTCGGCTTAAAAAATAAAACATTTATATTTTATTAAAGATGTTGCCTAACTGTGACGTTATGGTAAGTCAAGATATGGTTTTACATGTTAATGTATTTACGTTTTATTTGAAGAGTTTGAAATTTCATTATTTATTATTATTTAGCAACTCGTCTTACTACCCGTTCGGGTTATACGCACTTACGCTAATGTGTAATGGTAGGGTGATTGTGAGATTAAATGAAGGACCTACAGTTTAACGTGGAATCCGAACCACGGTGGAGGCCTGGCATTCCCCACATTCACAAGATGTCTTGTCAGAGGTGAAGGAAGTGTTTGGTAATCAGATAAATCTGTGCTGGGACCGATGATTGAACCCCGGCCGCCAGCACAGAAGTCTGACACCTTACCCCTAGACGTTACGCTAATGGATTAAGAATTGGAAAGGTTGAATTAGAGGAAGTGAACCCGCATTTGCGTGGGGGGGAGTGGAAAACCATCTAGGAAAAAAAAAAAGTTCACCCGACTGGGATTCTAACCTCAATCTCCCCGTCCTCAGTGTTTGAGCTCAACACGACTAGCGCGGAAGAGTTTTAAAGATATAACTTTTTTAATACTAATTTTTAAATAGATCTAAAAATAGCTATAGATTATCACAACATTTTTTTTTATCACGAAGTGAGTTTTTGAAAAGGTGTTTTTTATCGTCTATTATTCAGGTAATTTGGTTTATCCAAGAAAATGTTCTGTAGGAATCTTCCTGCCAGGATGTAAACTAAAAAAAAGTTTGTGGAAACATACATCTATCAAAAATATAAAACAAGAAAAGGGTGAAATTAAAGTGCAAACCAATGTTTATTTGTTTTTTAATACCACTTCTTTATATTTGTTCAGGTTATATGTGTGGTGGTCTAGGGGTAAGGTGACAGACTTCTGTGCTGGGGGTGCGGGGGTTCAATCCTCAGTCCAGGCACAGATTTATCTGATTTCCGAACCATTCCTTCACCTCTGACAAGACGTGTATTAACCACAACTTGTAAATGTGTGGAGTGCCAGGCCTCCACCGTGGTTCGGATTCCACGTTAAACTGTAGGTCCTCCATTTAATCTCACAATCACCCTTCTCACAATCACCCTAACATTACACATTAGCGTAAGTGCGTATAACCCGAACGGGTAGTAAGACGCGGTGCTAATAATAAATAGGTTATATGTATATGTATAAATTACTAATCAGTCAAAAGGGATAGGATAATTGAATTTAGAGGAAGTGTATCCTCATTTGCGTGGAGAAAGTGTGGAAAACCCTTTTGGAATATCCACCCTTAGTGCACTCGACCGGGTTTCGAATATCGATCTCTCTGTCACCGTCAGGCCAGTCTATTACGAGAGCGACGCCTTATAACATGCAATCACTGAAGCAAGTCGAGTCAATCTTGTCCAGGTGAAAATAATAACAAAAAGTTTAGGTTGAACGGGGGATTATTGGTTGACCTCCGAATAACTATTATAAATATTACTTTTTAGACCATCTAACCTAATGTTACCGGATGAGGACTGTGAATAGTACGAAGACTTAGGGCTATATTTATAAATAATGAATAATATAGTCTTGGGAATCAACTTATCCAACAGTATGTAAATATAAAACAGTTAAGGTCAAACGTGAGATTGGTTGACCTCCGATTCTATATTATGTAAGTAGTGATATTGGCGGATCGTTCCACTAGGTCACACCACGAGATAGTATTGTGATTTAAATTAATCTACTTTCCTCTGATTGGCTGCTATAAACAGCCTCCTTCCCCCCACCCCCTGACCTACTTTCCACATCCGTTTGATTCCCTTCCTCTTGCCCCTTTCCCCCTCCCCTATCACCTTCTCGACTACCAACCCCGGACATGTTGGTTCTTGATGATTAATTATTCTTAATTGATTTTGGGCTAGGATTTGAGTGTTGGAGTTTTATTTCATTGATTTGTTTATTAGAACCTCGCGCTATGGCTGTCTTATGTTGAATGAACATTGGTTCCTCCGTCACAAGGACCTGTCGGACTGTACCGGAATGAACCTTTCCTGGCGGCCTTTTAATTATTAATTATTGTTAATTGATTATTGCTAATTAATTATTGGCTAGGATTGAGGTGTTAGAGTTTTTATTCATTTATTGGGGTGAGAAAACGGTCCGTGACGTTTCGGCATGAGGCTGTGGCATGAACCTCGCGCTATGGATGTCTTATGTTGAATTAACATTGGCTCCTCCGCAACAAGACACTACAGGACTGCCCAGAACGAACCTCACGCTATGGGTGTCGGTGGTAAAGTGTGATAAACGGTTCCCCCTGCTTTGAGACCCGCCTCCTTAGCGGTATGTGTCGCAACCCCAAAGCCAGTATGTTGGCCCTACAAGACAAGAATAGATATTGAGGTCTTTGCCCGGGCAGCGGGTTTTCCCTGGCGTCAGCTTGATGGCTCACGATACAAGAATATATCGTAAACTAGGTCAATGTGTTGCAACCCTGTAGGGTTTTCCCTGGCGCCAGTATGTCAGCCCGACAAGATGAGTTGAGACAAGAATAGATATTGAGGTCATTGGTCCGGGCAACGGGTTCTCCCCCCTGGCGCCAGGTTGGCGGGCAGACTAAGACAAGTTGGGACTCGTAAGGGACAAACAGTAAATAAAACACAGATATTACAAATATACATATATTTATTAAACATCACAGTTATACATTTTTACAGGAATGTCTCATATATTTGTTCATACGATTTTCAACAGTGTCTTTTAGATGCGTTAGTAAAATTGTATTTTTTAGTTCACAATACAGTATGTAATAGTCCTAACCGACGACTTGACGTGTATAGTAGGTAGCGCTGATAAGATCCAGGTTTTTGATGGGTGTTCCCACCGTAGGCTGTTCTAGGTCGATTACATCCACCGATTTTGTTATCGTGTCGCATACACCCACGACGAGCGAGTCGATCAAATCGTTGAAATAGCGGGTGACGGGTGTCAACCACATGTCCCATCGGTCGACGGTGACATCGATGAGGTCCCACACCTCACAAAGACGCACCCAGCTAGGTGCTAGATAGGCGACCCATTTGAGTCCGGCGTCTTGTTTCTCACATATGACGATCATACGGTCACTGCACATGCGTCTCAGAGAGATTTCATGATAAGTCAGACTAATCTTCAGAGGAGGTTGCGTGTTGCTGAAAAACTTTGATATGACAGACTTGTAGCTACCAAGTTCTTGCCACTATGTACGGTTAGACACCGCACAGTTCCCTCCACATTTTTCTAGCTGGACATAGGGCGTAAAGTTGTTGTTGCCTCTCATGCTGACGATGACTCACTTGGCATCGACTCCATCCAGCGGGAACAATGTGTTGAAATTATTGGTGATGGCGAGTGGCTTCACCGTCTTTGGTTTGCTGCCACAAACATTTTGACCTTCCATGCTGTTTAGCGGTTATGGGCGGCTTGTCTCCGAGACGCACACTTTTATAAGCGCACACCACCTGGACACGGCCTCTTGAAGGGCGGCACGCCCCTACAGTCTTGAAAACCCTATTGTAATATCTCACCACCTTAGCGTCGTTGGCTGTATGATTGGTGGGCAAGAATAGGCTTTGTAAAGTTTTCATCGGGATGTTCTGGGCGCGATAGAGAAGGTACATGAGACAGGAATGGCCCCAAACGTCTGATACGAAGCTTTGAAGTTGTAGCGTGCTATGGGACGTGCGAAAAGGGTTTTTGCGTATACTTTCAAGATGTGACTTTATACGAGGTGGAGAACCATAACTGTCAAAGTATTCTCCCATGCCGTTCTTGTCGATAAAGATTGTGAGCCAATGCGTCCCAGGTTTTGTGTGTGGATCGGTGTTGATGACTAGAGCGGCAGATCGAGCTATTCTTGCGGGTAGTTGATCAACAGGGAAAACACCCTACCATACAGAACGGAACCACGGGCTTGTTTTCAGCGCACGTCTTAGAATGTGCATGTCCATCTTCAATCATCCCATCTCGAAGTTCCCAGATGATAGAGGCCCAACAGAAATTCCATACAGAACTATGTGCCGTGCACATGTTGCGGCCCAATTTAAGTGTTTTCAGTGACGAACAACCTCTGTCGCACAGATATACGATGGGTGTAGACTTGTATTTGAGTAGAAACTTTATCTTTTCCACCCCCTTGACGTAGACGGTTTCTTCACGCGTTGTGGCACGGGAGATGAGGGATTCGAGCAGGCTGTAATCCACATCACCGCTATCTCAGGTGATACCGTGCAGATTGTTGACTATATAGTTGGCTTTCTTTCTGGCATTGGTGGAAAGATCCTCGATAGCGTATGGGGGTCTTAACACCCAATATTGAAGTATTGACCGCATACAGATAAAACACTTAGTTCCTTGAAAATAAACTCTTTGTTGTCGTCAATGAAGCTCTGGAAATCCACAATGACGTCCATGGCTTAAATGAGGGGGTAAGGGCCGGGAAGCCGTTTATATTTACTTCCATAATCGGCCACGACGTTTCTATCCTTGTCAATGGTGATGATGTTGGCAAACTCCCCGTACACAATAAAGTTGACGGTCTCGATGAAAGCTCTGGTGAAGCTCACTTCGATGCTCAGAGAACCGTGCCTCGTCAAATTCCAATGAGATGTAATGTGGGTGGACAGATAAGGTGTGAGATCGAAAGCCATGAGATCATATCCCTTGGGGAAGGCTTCTCGTGTGATGTCACTATCTTCGTTCATGAAATTGATACCCGTTCCAGAAAACAGCGTGTGGTAGGACTTGACATAGGGTCCGTTTGAAAAATATGGTTGTAACGGTTTCGATGGTATTTGTTCCCCGTCCACATACAGCGAAAAATGGTTCATGCCATAGGGTAAGAAAGTTGAACGGGTTCTTGGTGGCGTCTTCATTGAATGATGCATTTGACACAAATCCCACGATGCACCGTTTGGGTAACTGTCCAGTGAATACGTTGTCCAGTGATTTCCCTCGCACGCCCGTAGGAATAGTGAGTGTTCTTACTTCCACACGGGTGATGGGATACTTTGCGGGACTGACATTTAATGCTTTGGCATGTGCCAATAGTATAGAAGGTGCTACTTTGACTCGACGCACTAGAAAGCCTCCTTCAATGATGTGAACCTTAAAGTGAGGGAGTTCAGGGACGGCCATAATACTAAACCCGTCTCGGGAACGGACCAACCTGACTTTGAGTTCAGTGCCGTTCAAAAGGTATTTCTCTTGGTTAAACACGTCACCGTGTAGATACCCCAAAAGATCCACCGTCTTACTTTTCGTGGTGAGACTGCGACGGGCCTCAAATCCCTTGTTGCTGGCGCTAGCCTCCTCAAAAGTTCCGGAGGTGTCTGCGAACCACATACCGTAAGTCAAATGCGTTCTTTTCACTTCACTGTTTTAATTGAGCAGGGTCTCAATGTACGCTCTACAGGCATACGTGTTTCTGGGCGGTGAGACTACTTTTTGGCTTAAAAACACATCCACCTGTGTGAATAGCGAATGCAACCAGTTGTTGACGGGAGTGATCTGATCCACCTCTGTGAAAGAGCCACCGTTGTGTTTTCTGATGGCCGCCCTGAGATAGAGCATAGTCTGTGAAAGATCGATATAGAACTCACCTTGGCCGGTAACGGTAAATTCGATGGGTGAATCATCGGTGAGGGAAGAGACAGGTTTGTACTGGAGCCATTGCCTACTTTCAAGACTGGTTTGAGTGGGTGGCACAGAAAAGAGATAGAGTTCACTGTTGGAACACTTGCAGGACTGGGGGTGTAGAAAAGACATTTTAACTGAAAATATCTTTAGCTTCTTTCTTGACCTTTTTACGTTGGGCGACGACAGAAGACTGACGTCCTTTATAGCCTAAGCCGGTCATCAGTGTGTTGATATTCTGTTCAGCCTTGCTTTTCACGTTTGTTTCAGCCTCACTGACACGTTGCCATAGGGCCTCTTTGAAAGGATGCCGTTCATTGGCAACGTCAGAGAGCACGTCGATACCGGTATGAAGCACCTGTTTTCCGATGGCTTTAGCGCCGCATCTCAGCAATGGTACGACGCTTTTGAAAAGGCCACTGAAAAAAACTTCCTATCCCATGCCCTCGTTGATAGGAACACCGTGGTAGATCGAGGATATTCCTGTTCCAGCCTGGTTGACGTAGTATCTTTGGTAGGGACAGTTCATGTTGAGCAGCGTCAAAAATGAATTTTCACGCACATCTTTTCCAAACTCGAATGGTACAGGTTCACCCGTGTCGGTTCTTATATTGATTTCCAAGCTTTCAATTTCCCTTCTAAGCACTGGCATGTAGTGCAACGGATCATAGCTAACTGTCTTATGTATACCGTAGATATAGTTTACGTTGTTGATACCGACGATACGTAACAGCGGTGCCACAATGTCACCCACGGGCTGAGGTTCGACGATATCCGTGTAGATGTACATTTGCGAAGGCAGGCCTAGAAGAATATTGGTGGCGTACGGCAACTTTGGGACTTTGATCAGATTAGTCTGGGGATTGAAACCGAGCGGTAAACTTAGTTGACTTGATAGATTCAGGAGCTGTATATTTGGTGAAGAAGAGACAACGTCCACTTTTTTGTGGGTGTTTGTGTACTTGAATACAACTCCGGGATCCCCTTTAAAAGCCTCCACTTCGTCTAGAGCTTTGATCAATTCATGGATAGTGCTGTAGTTTCCAGAAAGGATATGATCCTTGAATATTTGGTCCACGCCGTTAGCGTCCACCCAATTGTACCATACAATATTTTGACCATCAGATACGGTGGTGAAAGAACATGGATATTGAAATTCAGCTAGAGCGACTTACCACCGGCCTTCGAGTTAAGACGATAAGGAAGTTGAATGGTGAAATTTGTGAGGGTATTTTTTGGGAAATATCCCATAGAGCTGTCACTCGGCAAAGTGATGTAAAACTGGTCCTTCATGGTAGTGCGCTGACGTAACTGGCAGGAATTAAACTTGGCGGGGTAACCTTTCCACTGTACGTACACTTTATTTATGGCTCCTTTACCCTTGAAACGTAGTATTTTAACAACTTTAAAAGTTTTGGGAAGACGTACGCGTTGCAATTCAGGTTCGTTAAACGTCCCCTCCACCTCCTCGACGTCAAGATCAGTGAGTCTGTAGACGACAGGTTGTCGCAACACGACACTGCTGACTTTGAAAATTTCTTCACTCCAATTGCTTTCGTAACCATTTTCAAACAGCATTTTAGATTTGCTAATACGCACCGTGTCAACATCTTTTAATTTCGGCTTCGAGTTTGGATGACTTTTGCCGTACAGATTATCTCTGACTTGAAGCACATTTGTTTCTGAAACGTCGGCGGGCGTCATCTTGATACTGGAATCTTTGGCACCGTTGTAAGCGTCGACTAGATCTTGGAGGGCGTCCACATACCGATACGTGTTATTTTTGGTAATGTAGCGCCACATGCGTCCTTTCAAAGTTCTATTATATCGTTCCACGATGCTTGCCTTCACGTCCAGAATATGAGTGGTGAAGTAATTCACGCCTTCCTGCAAACTTTCTAAATTATTGTTTGGCTCACCTAATCTTAGTTTGAATATGTAAACTTACTACGTCATGCACTTCTCGCTGTTGTCAAAATGTCGTCGCCTTTTTGCCGTCTTCTTGGTCTCCAGCCCTATTTATTGCGCCTATTGGCCTTATTGGTATATTTACATTGTATTGAATACGCAGAGTAAAACTCTGCGTCTTGGGCTTACTTCCCATTTAGTGTTTATTTATGGGTACGCTTAGGATTAGCTGTCGTCTGGGTGGATTGCATTATATTAGGAGACAGGACACTAATAGGATATAGCGGGACTTGTTCCCGTACTGGTCGTTATTATAGTATAACATTATGATATTTGTAGGGGGTTATGAGCGCTTAACGCCTATGTGTTACGTGGGACCTTTGAATATCATAAACTTTAAGATCACCTTATTGGATGGGACATTCTTCGAACCTAGGACCATAGACTTTGATATAAGTCAAGTAGGATTTTTGTCTGATATGTTTAGTTATGTTCATCACGCATTGTTGCATTGTTGAGTTATGGTCTCCGTAATCTAAATGGAACTACTTCTCGTTAGGAAGGAAGATGCGCTTCACGCTCTATGTTTGTTGATATTCTGTAATGTGTACCCTTTCATTGTTTATGACAAATAGGTATGTGTTATTAAAATTAGGCCATTTCACCTGATTTTCCAGTCATCCTCACCATAGTACAGGAAAGGGGGGGTTGCACTAGCACACAAAGTCGGCTGTAGATGAAAGAGGTTCACAACCCGGTCACTGTGAGCCACGTCAGGCCGCATGAATAAACTACAAAACCCTAATCAATGAATAAAAACTCCAACACCTCTATCCTACCAATTCATAAATTAACAATAATCAATTAACAATAATTAATTAACAATCATTAATAATTAATCATCAAGAACCAACATGTTCAGGGTTGGTAGGCGAGGGGGGGTGGTAGGGGTGGGTTGTAG